>BQNB010018869.1:5540-67676 GCA_026074375.1 Tanacetum coccineum | reverse complement strand
TAGTACAAACTTCCCACAACCATTAATGGTGATAAAACATGAAGATAAAGATAGCCCACAAATAAAGCAACCCTCTTTTCCAAAATACACACCTCCTTTATTTTTCCTTGATCCAAGAAACTAGAGATCAAAGCCTCCCAAAGAGCTTTCAACCAAACTCATCTCAAATCAAGATTGTGTGGATTTATGACCTACGCACAAATCACCAACATAAATCACGATTATGTGGATTTGTGACCTTAGCACAAATCACCAACACAAATTACTGTTGTGTGGATTTATGACATTAGCACAAATCACCAACACAAATCACTAACAATTGACGAAGAGGTAGAAAGATGGGATCGTGGAAAAAAATAAACAAAAATGGTGGTGGTATAACAGCGGTGGCGGCGGTGTTATGTTGCGCTAATAAAACGGCGCTTTGATTTATTTGTATTACAACTAATAACATAAAAAGAAAAAGGTATGTTTGGGATCTCTCTGAATCATCGGCAAGTTGCCGATGACCGGAGGACAACTATATTGTAATGATGTGAAAAAAAATTGGTGTTTTAAGGATCTTTCTAGCTCGATACCATATTAGAAGGAGAATTCCTCATGATCTTTATTCATTCACAAGCCAACTTTATATACACATGAGTCCTAGGACTATCCAAGAAAACTACCGACTATAATGGGATACACCCATAATCACAATTAATGCATACAGGTAAGAGAATCAATTATCTCATAACAAAGGATAATGTCAATCCATATCTAATCATGAATGACTCAGCTAATATATTACTCACTAATATATTAGCTGAGTCATTCATGATTAGATAAGGATTGACATTATCCTTTGTTATGAGATAATTGATTCTCTTACATGTATGCATTAATTGTGATTATGGGTCTATCCCATTATAGTCGGTAGTTTTCTTGGATAGTCCCAGGACTCATGTGTATATAAAGTTGGCTTGTGAATGAATAAAGATCATGGGGAATTCTCCTTCTAATAAAGATTTGGAACTGATAAAAACAATATAAGACCAAGGAATGTTTACGAAAAATGAGATAAAAAGGACAGTAAACATGATTTATGACAATGATAAAAAGATGATGAAATAGATTGCCGCCAAACTATCTCATAACACATGTTTTATAACTTCAAAGCGGTGCACTTGCATCCTGATTTCGTCTAATAAAATTTGCTATGCTCTTGGCTTTTTCTCTCTTTCTGAAGGGAGAAAAAGTCCATGAGAAAATTCATTTTGTTGACCCCGTTTATATATATTTATATTTTTTGAACAAGCCCCGTTTATAGTGGTTTAGGGTTTTTCTTGATGTGGGTAGGAGTAATTATAACCGAGAAAAACGGAGACTAATATGATTCTAAATCTTGATTTACAGGATATATAAAGAGATAAGTGAACAGAAATTGTCTATGAACACATGAGGAAGATTAGTGGCGACAGAATTTCTCAAGCAATTCATCTGAATTCTCCAATCTGTATTTTAGTCAAATCAAATCTCCTTGATTTTGTACATTGAGATGTTCTGTTTGTCGTACGTCCCATATTTCCGTTTCTGTAGTTTTTTATAATATGTTTAGTAGGATCAAAGTCCGATATATGCATACAAGTCATTTGAATTTGTTGATCATATTATATGTGAATGAGCTGATTAACATTTCGCAACCTGAAATACAAGTTTTTTCGTTACAGAAAGCTTTGTGCTTTTCGGCGGAAGTTATGTTAGGTCGGTAGATCCCCTTCTGGGCTTCATTTTGGAGATCTTCTATTTAAGATAAATCTCAGCTTTTTGAAAGAAAAAAAAGGTGTTATTAGTAGATAACCGAACACTTATATAGGTCGTCAAACAGCTAAAAGATGGAAAAAGATCCATAAGTTTCGTCAAGGTATGTTTTGAAACCGACTGGTTCTAGACTCGCATTTTGATCCGCTTCTTTTATTTGGTAGGTTTGATTCGTCCAGTCTGCTCTTGTACCATTGTACAGCCGAACAAGACAGTTTTTCACTTTAAGAACATTCAAGAATATTTGCACGTTAGTCGCTAGATCACAACCAGTGTATTTTGGTGGCATATTTGTTGCAAGGTAAATTGGTTTTATCAGAAGGATCCGATTACCAATGGAAAGCTGATTTGTCCACCAATGTCTAATAAGTACAAGATATAAACAAATGCAGGTACAGCACATACGATGACTTCATTGACACCCGTTTGTCAAGCAATCTCCCAATGGACATGCATCAGTTTGAAACATTGTCGATCAATTTTCATTACTTCATGAATATCGTTTACAAGTGATTAAATGTGTTGATGACAAACTAGAATCAACTAATCAATAGTGATGCGACAAACTGCACATAATTAACTTGTAACAAACAGGCCGCAACTGTAGCAAAAGATAGCACTTGAATTTACTTATGCAGTTCGCAATTGTTATAGCCAAAATCAATATCAAACTACTCGGAAACTGATAATCTGAAACTTGTTAGTATTTAACTCTAAAAATCAGATACCCAAAAACAACCTTATCATATCTATGTATGATCAGACTGTACATGATTAACAATAAACCTGCATTGCTTCGTCACGATTATATCTAAATCAAAACTGAGACCATCTTAGAGCTTGTGAATAAAACCTAACATGCAGCCGATGTTGGGCCGAAACCCAAACCGGGTAATCACAACCCGCTGGACAATCCGCTAGACAAACCGCAGGACCAAAATGACGGTTACAAAGGCAGTTAAATAACTGTCAATTGACAGTTATTTCTCAAAGGACATGATGGTTCATTTCTGAACCGACACGACTTTTACTTGTACCTTTTCATGTAATATAAATAGGAATACGATTTGTAAGAACAAGCATGTATGACAGATTCTGAATTTTAATAGCAAGTTATATTTCTGGTATATTTTGATTGCAAATTAAGAAAGTTCGATCCAACATTTGCCGAGCTGTATATATATATATGATACAAAGCAGATCTACTTTCCAAAACTTGTATTTCAATATTCAAAGCCACTAACCGAGAGGAACGAAATCTCATCATATGCTTCTCCGTTACTGGGACTTTGGTTTTTGGATTTTCACGTACGGGAAGAACCCCAAGAAATGTGAAACTCTCGAATTTTATCCTCGTTGCTGAGCCCAAGGAAAATTAAACAAGGGAGACACAAAAACCGATTTGGCGAAATAAGAGTGTGAAAGGCCATGAAACATAGTGCCAAAGAAGCATGTCCTGGGATTGAATTGCCAATGAGAAATTTTGTTACAGAATACACGATCACCCAGCCAACACAAAAGCCCGAGAAACAATGTGAGGACGTATAATTTTGCTAGCCGTTTGGCTGGTTTATCTTGTGTGAGAATGTAGTATTTGTACATCCTCGGGATGCAAAGAAGACAAAGCATTATGTAGTGAAGCTTGAAACCAATATCGAAACGAATCTGAGAGTGGAAGACGGCGAAAACTGCACCATAGAGGAATAAGAAGGTGGGCATGGTGCTTTTGTAATGACAATCTGGCGAGTAGAGGATGTAGATGTATAAAATCATTTCCCACACCATTGGCGTTTCATCACCTTGCTGCTGCCTGAAAGTAAGCAATTCAGTTAAAAATAGATCACATGTGGAAATTTTGACCCATTTACTTATGAATGGGTCGATTTGGGTTGAAACCCGTGTATTTCTAATGCATAATACATCCTAAATCACAACCTGTGTAATCATACATTACGCACATTAAGAATTTTTAGAAAGTCAGAATTGTTTTGGAATAAAAAGTGTCTCGATGTTGTTAACTAAATCCGACCCGTCCCGAAAACTACTTGTTTTGATGCATTACCCAACCCATGCAACTTCTCACCTCTATAAGTGAGACTTGATACAAGGTATACAACCAATAAGCACTAAAAATTGTTGGAAAAACATAATCCATTAATCTTTGTAGGGCTGCAAGTCGACACATCAGGAAGAATATTAAATGACAGCAGCATATTTTATTTAACAGCCCTGAACTTATATTATAAAGTTTGTATTATTAGCATTGGGCCACAGGCCCGAAACCTTATTAGGTTAGAAAGATAGGACGGTTAGGAAGTTAGGTTTATAAAAGATATGTCATTTACTTTTATTAAAGGGACATGTCTGTTGGTTTTATCAGAACCATCACAACCCTTTGTAAAGTGTCGATTCAGAATGTATAAATAGATAGGAATTCTGCTGTAACAATCAACCCATTCGATTTATATATCAGATTATTATTAGGGTTCATCCCATCTTCTTCTTTATTCCTTTTATTTCTTGAATGATGTTTATGTTCATGATGCTTGTTTGATCATAATATGATCATGGAGATTATGAAGACCTGTGGAAATCGCTTCCTGTTTCTACATGTGGTATCAGAGCGAAAGGGATCAAACAACACTACAATTCATGTGACAATCATCATTCAAACAGCCAACAAGAAGAGAAAGAAAGAAAGAAAGGCAGATTCAAAATCAGAAGGAAAATAAGAAGAAAGAAACAATGGCTGTGTTTCTTGTTACAAAAGCAAGAAGAAAGAAAGAAGACGCAACCATGGATGCTAATTGGAGAAGAAAAGAAACGGTTATACCATCCAAATCGGTTAACCAAGAAGTAGAAAAGTAGGATCATCATGGTTCATAATTACCTCGGTCAAAGCAAGCAAGATAAGCCCCTAATTAGCAACTTCGTTAGGAGCATGAAGGTTGATTAGGAAGATGGTCAACGTTCGTACTGGGTAGCAAGTAGCCCAGAAATCAAGTTAATTTCGGTAGCAAGTAGCCCAAAACAGCAAGAAAATTGATTGAAGGTTCAACAGCAAGAAATCAGAACCAATTTTGATTCTAAGCAAGCAAGCAAGAGAAAACGTCATAGCTTCTATATAAGCAAGGTATATCAACAATGAAGCAGTAAGCAAGAAAGATTGAATACACAAAGATTAATAGATTAGGGGGGAATATGTTGGAAAAACATAATCCATTAATCTTTGTAGGGCTGCAAGTCGACACATCAGGAAGAAGAATAAATGACAGCAGTATATTTTATTTAACAGGCCCTGAACTTATATTATAAAGTCTGTATTATTAGCATTGGGCCACAGGCCCGAAACCTTATTAGGTTAGAAAGATAGGACGGTTAGGAAGTTAGGTTTATAAAAGATATGTCGTTTACTTTTATTAAAGGGACATGTCTGTTGGTTTTATCGGAACCATCACAACCCTTTGTAAAGTGTCGATTCAGAATGTATAAATAGATAGGAATTCTGCTGTAACAATAAACCCATTCGATTTATATATCAAATTATTATTAGGGTTCATCCCATCTTCTTCTTTATTCCTTTTATTTCTTGAATGATGTTTATGTTCATGATGCTTGTTTGATCATAATATGATCCTGGAGTTTATAAAGACCTGTGGAAATCGCTTCCTGTTTCTACAAAAATGCACGACTAAAAGATTTATGCGGCCTTAAATACTTACAGCCATTGCAATTTGGTCTGACCACTGCTACTGCCTACAACAAATGAAGTAGATAATGTGAATACTTCAGTTAAGGCATCAACGACCTCATAGGGTCCATGAACATAGGCATACCATTTTTTTAATCCTAAGGTTAAAATATACCACAGCATACTAACATCTAGACAATCTCGCATCCATCCAACTTATAAAAACGTAGATAATATATCTCTGGTGATGAAAGAAACAGAAAACAACTTCTATAGGCAAAACGAGCACAACGAATTAATCCTAAGATAAAGGCAGATTACCGCTTCTAGCAAAACATACTGAAGCTCGCATTGAAGACACATCACTAGAAATATTATTAGCTTAATATGGGATCTAAAGTGGTAGTGGAGATGGGCGACGCGAGACTAATACAACGTCTAAAATGGGATCATCGTTACTTGGGCTATTATATTCCATTGCATTAAGTTAAGGAGAAACACCTACAACCTCATCTATCTCTACATTATCTTATATTCGGTAAAGTTATAACGCAAAACAAAAAAGAGCAATTTGCTTTTACAAAATGTCATAGGAGCTCTCATTTCAAACTCTTTTCATCAAATAGGCCTCGCTTTAATCCCTTATTTCAAAATAAAAGTGTTCTCTAGACTATTTATAACTTGCGTAAAACTTACCAGTTTTCATAATTCACAAAAGAGGCCACACAAAACATTCTGCGCGAAACTAAAACACAATACTCTTCTAGATCATAACATATCATAAACACTACACCGAACTAAAAAAAAGATCAAAATGACAGCAAATCGTAACACATAAACCTTAAATTCATCTAATCTGTTGATAATCACAAAGCAACAAAAGTAGTAGATACCCACATAATATTATACAATTATCATTACCGAGCGTCAATGTCACTAAACAACCAAAAAACAACACGAGATCAAAGCACACAAACCCGAAATTCATCAAAACTATACCACAACATGACAATTAAAAAAACAGATGAAATCGCAAAAAACGGACGAAAACGTAAAAAAACAGACGAAATCGTAAAAAAAAGACGGAATCATAAAAAACGGACGAAATCCTAAAAAACAGACGAAACCGTAAAAACGGGCGAAAAACGTAAAAAACTGACGAAAACGTAAAAAAACTAACGAAAACGTAAAAAAACGATATCGTAAAAAAACAGATGAAATCGTAAGAGCGAAAACGTAACAAAACATGCGAAAACGTAAAAAATGGCGAAATCGTAAAAAAAGGCGAAAAAGTAAAAAAACAGACGGAATCGTAAAAAAACCAGAAAATACGTAAAAACAAACAAAATCGTAAAAAATGGACGGAATCGTAAAAAAACTGGCGAAAACGTAAAAAAACAGACGAAGACGTAAAAAACAGACGGAACATGTAAAACATTAAACAACAAAATAATCTTTCCAGAACTAAACCTAAGATCTACACAACCTCGTCCTGCGCAAGGGCAGTTGACCCATTTTCCATGTAAAGAATATATCCATCATACAGTGACTCATAGGTTTTGAGCCAACATCTATCTTTAGACACATGAGTTGTTGCTTCGAGGTTAATCCACCACGCAACATCATCATCATGCCCAAAGTGTGCCTCATATGTAATGGTCCAAAAATGTATCAAAATTAACATTGTTATTGTGTACCAAACTATTACTATGTGTCTTTGGAATAATAGTTAAAAGGTGAAACGTTTCAAGTGGTTGTTTTTATTATTTGGTATTACTAGCTGTGAATGAGATGATTTGTATTGATTGATACATGCGTATATATACAAGCATGGAGCTAGGGTTCCCACATATTGGGCCAAGCTTTACAATGGATCTAATATGGGCCAATACAATACATAATATTATACACTAATACTTCCCCGTAGTTGGAGCGGAAGGAGGTCGAACGCTCAAACTGAAGTGAAACTCTGCAAACAATGGTGAAGGAAGACCTTCTGTGAAGATATCTGCAAACTGATATCGTGAGGGAACATGTAGAACACGGACGTGACCAGTGGCAACAAAGGCACGAACAAAATAAATATCAATCTCTATAAGCTTCATACGTTGATGTTGAACTAGATTGTATGACAAGTAGACCGCACAAACGTTATCACAGTAGACCAATGTAGTTGTATACAATGGCACAAGTAACTCATGAAGAAGGTTCCTAACCCAAACAGTCTTGGCAACAGCATTAGCGACGCCACGATATTCTGCTTCAGCACTAGAGCGAGAAGTAACGTGTTGGCGCTTAGATGACCAAGTAATAAGGTTATCACCGAGAAAAATACAATAATCTGAGGTAGACCACCGAGTAGTAGGGCATCCAGCCCAGTCCGCATCAGAGTATGCAATAAGTTGAGAGGTCGAAGAGATGTATAATTGTAACTCGTGGTTTAGAGTTCTACGAACATAGCGCAAAATGCGCTTCATGGCGGAAAGATGTGGCTCACGAGGATCGTGCATATATAAACATAACTGCTAAGCTACATAAGATAAATCCAGGCGAGTGAATGTAAGATACTGTAGTGAACCAACAAGGCTACGATATAGTGCAAGGTCAGATACAAGGTCACCATCAGGGCCAAGTTTAGAATCTGTATCGGCTGGTGTCTTGCAGGGGTTGCAGTTCATCATGCCAGCTCGTTCAAGTACTTCACAAGCATACTTGGTCTGCGACAAAAATAAACCGGAGGATGTGCGCTGCGCAGAAATGCCAAGAAAATAATTGAGTGGGCCTAAATCAGTCATGGAGAACTCTACGTGAAGCGAGGAGATAATCTGTTTCAATAGGTAATAGAGGAGGCAGTCATAGCTGATATAATCGGACATAAATAAGCAAGTAGCAATGTCATTCCCTTGTAGGCAATGCCATTCCCCTGTTGAAAGATAAACAAAGACAAATTTGTCCGGCTGTGTTGAAAACCAACGCGAGTTGCATAACTCGTAAAGCGCTGGAACCATGCCCGTGGGCCTGCTTGAGCCCATATAATGATTTTTACAATAGGCATACATGACGAGGGTGTGCAGGGTCAACAAATCCAGGTGGCTAATGCATATACACAGTTTCTATGATAAATGACTATAAAGGAATTCATTCTTCACGTTAAGTTGATGAATGGGACATTGGCGAGAAACTGCCAAGCTAAGAACTGTACAAATAGTGGCCGTTTTAACAACCACACTGAATGTCTCGTCATAGTCAATCCCTTATTGTTGATTACGCCCATTAGCAACAAGGCATGCTTTTTACCGGCTGAGAGAACCACCTGAATTAAATTTATGTTTAAAAAGCCTCATAGAACGTACAACATTCACATTTTACGGTCGCGGGACAAGGATCCATGTACCATTACTAATAAGAGCGTTTTATTCGTCTAGCATAGTATGTTGCCAATTTGGGTCACGAAGGGCATGAATATGTGAGTGTGGTATGAAAGAGGAAACAGAAACGTGGCAAGCGTATTTAGGATTCTTTTTAACGATACCAACTTTATAGCAGGTGACCATCGGGTGAGTTTGTGTTGAGGCATGGGTTTGGGTCGTGGGATTAGTTTGTTGAGGCGCTGGTGATTACGCCGAAGCTTAGGGAGATTAGAGTTGAACTTGTTGATTATGGGATGCGGTTGTGGATGTCAATGCAAGAGTGTCGTAGGTTGTGGTGGACTCATTTAGGGCGATAGTGGAGGGTATGGTGATTTTATTTGAAGTAGGAGCGTGTTGAGGGTTAGGTTGGGTTATGTTGTTTGGTGTGGTAAGAATACGAAGGGATATTGGTGATGGATTGTCGAGTGCGTCTAAGAATTGGTAGGTGTTTTGTTGTGCGGGGTTGGTTGAGCCATAAGGAAAAACATTCTCGTCAAATGTAACAAGTCGAGATATAATGACCTTATTGGTGTGAAGGTCAAGACATTGAAAACTGCGATGTTGGGATGGATAGCCAAGAAAGAGGGCAATTCGCGTATAGCGAGTTCATCGTTTTTGGGATGGGTAAAGGTTGTGGATAACTTAGGATCCAAAATGCGTAAATGGTTATAGCATGGGGGTTTGTTAAAATAATTTTGTAAATGGAATTTCGTTATTTATGGTTGTTTGTTGACAGTTAAAATATTAAGTAGTGTGTGCCCTTTGTTTAATTGATAGTCGACCTAAAATTGAGCGAAGATCAAATTCGTGCCAAGTATCCACATCTGTTTTCAAACATCACTCCGGCATCCAACTAAATCTCGGGACGAGATTTCTTTTAAGGGAGGGAGACTATAACGACCCGCAATTTTCATCAATGTAATTATCCATCTATTAAATTAGATGCACTGTAATATTCATCTATTATATTATACCACCTTTATACAGGGAATTTTTTTTTGCTTTATCTCATTATGCAACGTAACTTGCATTTTAAAGTAAACGAGCTCACACAACCTTTATCAATGCCATCTATATCTATGTTTATATCATATAAACATCCTAATATGTCAAGTCTATATGTTAATATCATTTTTACCAAGTACATTATCCATTTAACGTACTTTTTAAAACGTTATATCAAAACAAGCATTTAACGTTAACGTTTATTTCAAAACCCTAATTATAAGTAATGTATGCATATAAAATGAAAGTACAAGCCTTTAAAGCATGTGTACAAGTATCAATACACAACATTTGAATATCTTTACCCTCCTGAATCAAGTTATAACTTTCTAAAGCATAATGTACAAGTCAATAATGCAAGAAAGTCAAACTATGTCATTTTACCTCCTAAATCACTTTGGTTTCTTACCACCATTTTAATACAAGGTACAAGCACTTAATGCATGACTTTTAAACCTTAAACCTAAACCTTAATTCATCCTAAACCCTAACTCAATCTAAAAGTCTAAAACCCTAAAACGATCCTTAAACCAACCCGTGACCCATTTTCTTCCATTTTGGCCCATTTTTAAATCCAAGCAACCAACCAAGCACCACTATGACTCACCAAGCATCCACCTAAGTAGCTTACAAGCACCTTATTCACCACCTTGCTCACCAAGTTGCAAAAATCACCTCTTTGTCTTCCTTTCTTTAGCCGTGGCCTCTAAAACCCTCTCCACATCTCCAAACTAGCTTCTAGCCTTGTATACTCACACCATAGCTATTCCTTGTCATCCTTAACTAGCCCTAGATATTTTCATCACATAAACTTGGGCACCAAGGGTCTTTCTCCCCTATAAATACACGAACCAAAGCACCCTTTCAATTCATCCCACACATCTCATCTCATACCCTCAAATGGAATTCTAACCCTTCCATAGCAGCAATAGAAGATCAAGAGAAGTCCCTAAGCTCAGAATAGTAGCCAAGAAGCAAGAAAAAGGAAGTCTTGAAGCCATTTCTAGGCGTACGGATCATAAAACCCTATTTCGACCCATTTTAGCTCAAGTAAGCCTAATATCTTGTTCCATAAGCTTATATTCTATACAATAATGTTCATAATACTCTTAAGATCATGTATGAACTCTTGTTTGAAGCTTTGAATCCTCAAACCCATGTGTTTTTAATAAAAACCCTAAAAACGACCCGTTTTGATTTTCTAGCTAACGGATCCTTTTTCTAAACTTTTGTTATGTTAAAACTTCTTATTTTAGCTTATACTAATAAGCTATAACCTGCAAATATCATTTTATAATCTGTATTAGAATGTTCATAATACTCTTAATATCATATATGAACTCTTGTTTGAAGCTTTGAATCCTCAAACCTATGTGTTTTTGATAAAAACCATAAAAACGACGCGTTTTGATTTTCTAGCTAACGGATCCTTTTTCTAAACTTTTGTTACGTTAAAACTTCTTATTTTAGCTAATACTAATAAGCTATAACCTGCAAATATCAGTTGGAATCCTAAAATAAGCTTGCATGGCTTTTTGGACTTGTTTTGCAAAAGTTTCCATGCATAGGGGTATATATTGCCAATTTTGAAAAATTATAAAATATTATATTTTTATGTTAATTATAAAAATATATATAAATTATTCTAGCTTTTAAAAAAAACTTAAAACTATAATGTATCACATTACTAGGAAGCTTCAAGTGAGGGGTTTCATTTGGGTATACGTTTTGACGAGTTGCTGAATTTACGATTTAAAGTGTCCTGGTTCCTCAATCATTTACTACATGACCTCTAAATTATGATGGCCCAAACAGTGATATGATATTTCCATAATAAATCCTATCAAAATGATATTTCAATATGACATAAAACATATCCAATTAAACTAAGACTTGACATATTACCCAGGTTGTGTGACGAAGCCGTTACTTTTATTTTATATATTTTTGCCATCAATTAGATTTCCCTGTACTGTTAAGGTGAGTTCATAGCCTCGCATTCAATCTTTTAAATGTTTCATAAACCCGCGAGGGGGATACATGCTATAAACCATGAATGCAAGTATTTTTCTGTATGTTATCCTGATACATAATTGCCTAAGTCCCTACTTTTGCCATTAAGTCCCCACTATCATGAACCGTTAATTACTCGTCGGAGTAAGCGCGAATGCTGTGAATAGATCTATTTCGGACTAGACTCCCCATTGGTGTACCTATACTGTCGGTAACCAATAGCACACATTTGAATAACTTTACGGGTCTTTTGGCAAAGAAACCCGTTGGGTGTTAGCCGAATAGGGTAACCAAGACGCACTAATATATTGAAACTCAAAGGTATATGGTAATTACCTACACGAGAGCCATTATCTTTATATATATCATTATTGATATATATACTAGTCAGTTTGAGTGCCATGAGCTTAGACGCAATAATATTGTTTTCCATAATAATTGTACTCGTTGCAATTATTACACTTATGGGTGTATAACAACGTAACACACTCTTATGATGAATTGTATTCACACTATTTATTATAAACCTATGAATTTCACTCAACCATTGTGTTGACCTTTTTAGCATGTTTATCTTAGGTAATTGAACATCTTATGGCACGAAGTGGCATGGACTTGAAGATGGCTAAACTGTTATCATTCAAACTTTATGTTTTCAAATTTTTGGGACCTCTGTTTGTAAAAACTCTGATGAAATAATGAATGATAAACTTAGTCTTGTAAAAAATGTCTCCTTTCGAGTCCCGTTTTTCTATTATATGATAGTTTGTACTATGAAATAATACCCCAGATTAGCTTCCGCTGCTATATGTCAAAAATGGGGGTGTTATAGATTGGTATCAAGAGCCACGGTTATAGAGAACAAGGTTGAAACCTAACTATAACTACTTTTCTTTTTCCATCAAGAAAGTCCCTGTGCCGACACATCTCCTAAAATAGTATGTAAAGATACATAACTATTATACTATTATATAAATAACTTATGTTATTTACTACTGGGTTGTTAACAGAGTGATGTCTTCTCCCAACCATCCTACTTCCGATATTGAGGATGCTTTTTCCTCCAACTTTCTGGACTATATCCCGGCTTCCCCGGACTATGTCCCAGCTTCACCAAGAAAAACTTATTCTAGCTCTTCAAATAACTCATTTGGTGTAGTTCCAATAGTTTCACCAACTCTTTCACTTTTTCATGATGACCCCTTTATGAAGGTCATGCATGCATACTATGCTAAAGAATCACCTATTCCACCACCAACTATTGTGCCTCCATCTTCAATGTTTAATCCTTAAGAATTCTTTCTTCTGGAGGAATTATTGTCACCTAAGAAACAAGGCCATAACCAATCATTCTCCTCTACTTCTGCCCTACCTCAAGAATTTAAGATGGGAGAAAGCTCTCGTAAGACAAGTCTGGAACGTCACGAGGAGCAAATTGAGGAAATCTTGAATCACCTGGATGAACTCTCTCTCGACCGCATTGAGCACATAGAAGACAAAATAGAAGGTCTCAGAAAAGGTCGGGTGATTATACAACAAGATTTCGACAATCTGGAAGCTGAACTCCAAAAGGCTCATGCTCAAATTGCTAAACTTTGAAGAAAGCAAATGGGAAATAACATCCAGATTGCTCTGGCTCGCTTCAGGATTTCTAATCTAGAACAAATCATCGAAGAAATCCAAGTCCATCACCAAGCAGACAAGGAAAGTCTTCTGAATGCAATGTATGAACTCAAGAATAGCCAGGAAGGACCATCGGACTACTAGCTTAGATACTAGTTATAAGCTTTTGATAGAACCTAGCCACAGGATGTGTGGTATAAATAACAACACTTGTCATGTACTGTAAGACCCCCCAAAATCAAGTAGCAGCAGAATGGTAACAATGGGGTGCTATGTCAAAGTACAACAATCAAGATATAGGAAACGACCATAAATGGACGTTTAAGACAAGATTTCATTCGACGCCATAACAAAATATCAAAGTTTATACATTAGGTCCCATATGTTTTAAAAGAGTAATAAACATTTCAAGTACATATTTAATTAAACAAAAAGCTTCATAATACTAAAAGATGACTTAAGTTTTTAAAGATAATAAAAGTTGCATAGACTTTAGATAAAACACAGAATCCATCTTCATTGATATCCGCCACGGCTCCCCTCCAATCTTCATACCATAGGACCTGAAATTACATGCTAAAAGTCAACACAAAGGTTGAGTGAAATCATAGGTTTATCGGTAAAAAGGGTGGACCACAAGATCGAAGTAATAGTAGACTCTGAAACACATTCAGTAGTCCAAAACGTTTATTATTGCACCTAACTCATGACCCCGAAGCTTAACTAGATTTGTGCCCCTTCAATCTGAATATAGAATGCTTGCCAACAAACCTAAGACTCTCAATGTTAAATGCACCTTGGATCAAACCTATGACCCAAGGAAATGTTGATTGTCAGTCCCGATAGAATCTATCCACACACACCGGGCATACTACAATAGCAATTAACGGTTCCTGATAAAAAGGGGACTCACGGCCTAATGTAGCTTATCATAATATTTAGGCAGTAAATCTGGATACCACTTTGGTAAAACATTTTGAAACACATTAGAAAACACTTGTGTCCAATAGTAAAACAAGCAATGTAATTCACCTCGTAGATTTTGTAAAACAATCACGTAGTAAAAAGGGGGCTATGAACTCACCTCGAGTGAATGGTAATCAACAAGTATTCACAATAGAAAATGCGTCACGCTTACGATCGAATGCAACCTAATCCAATATAGGTCGTATAAGTACTAAACACTTTGATTATTTATAGGTCGTATAGCTCATCATACTATCGTTCGGGCTATCATAATTAAGAGGTCATGTAGTGACGTATGAGGAGCTAGGACACTTTAAATCGTAAATCCAACAACTCGTCGATACGCCACCCCGAAGAGGCCTCATTATGAAACTCCCTAGTAATATAGTACTTTGATTAACTAATACCACATATAATTCTATATAGCTACATCACCATCTAATCGTTTTAGTGAAATCATATTTATAAAGTAAAAACGTTTATAAGTATACTTTAGTAAAACTGGCGTAACTTTCTCGTTTTAAGTCTGTTTCTTACGTCCACGCCTTCGTATTAAGACGAGTTATCAAAATATAACATTTTCAAAATCTGAGTTTTCTGATGAATAGTGATTTTTACTGTTCATAACAGTTATATATTTATTTTTATAGATTTAGTTATCGTAAATCTCGTAAATGTCGTAACTTATTCGTTTTAACTCCGTTTTTAGCGATTCTTTCGAGCACGTCTTCGTATTTAAAAGTTTTATTGATTTATTGATGTTTTAAAAGTATAAGTTTCTGTGGTGAATAGTAACTTTTATAAAAATAGTTTTATAAAAGTATATATTTAACGTAAACTTGAAATCGTATTCCTTTTCGTTATAAAATCGGTTATTTCCCGATTTCTTATCCTTTGGAATCGTCATGAATGTCAATATTTATAAAATTATAAAATGACTAGGTTATATGTCGAATCCAAACAGAAAGTTTGGATGTGTTTCATAAAAACATGTTTTAAAAGCATCCTAATGGTGATTTCACTACATAGAACTTATATACACATAAAATGATAAATGTAAAGACATAAAGGGTTTTAGGTAACCTTAATATGATGTGTGGTGATGAACAACAAGATCTACACACTTGTTTAGCAATAAAACCCTAGCTTGCAACTCTTGAAAACCCTAATTCAAGCCAAAACCCTAATCTTGCTTTTCTTGCTTAGATAATTTTGTAAACCTTAGCCAACCTTGCAGAACACATTAGGTAATCATAGAAGGATGTATTCAGATAAAAAAGAGTCTTGTATGGTCTTAGAAAATCAAGCTATGGATTGTTATATTGGGGGTTTTTGAGCCGTGGGCTTCAAAGAAGAAAAAGGGAGAGATTTTGTGTTTTACACTTATACAAATGAGATGTGTGTGTTCTAGTTGCTAGTTACTTTCCTTATATACTTCTTGTAGCTAGATGTAATAAGGACTAGGTTCATAAAAGACATGATGAGGAAAACAAGGAAGAGTTGGTCATTTTTCCTAGTGAAAGTCTTGGTCTAGGTATGGGCTTTGCTTGCAAAAGTCTCATGGTTTAATTAAAAGGTGTAGTACATTGCAAGTTGATAGATTTTCATGATATTTCTTGGATATTTATCACCAAATCCGGCCATGGGTTGATATGTATGATATATTTTTGTGATTTTTGAGTATTGGGTATAAAAGTGGGTATTTGTTGAAGCGTAGAAAGGTTTTGGTGCTTCCGGGTATGCCTAAATGTATTTAATTGCGAAACGTAAACGTTTTACGCAACCAATAAAAATAAAATATAAAAAGTTGATTATTACTTTCGTAAAAATAATATATTGCTTGCTTGACGAAAACTTTAATTCGTTTGGTGTCCGTTTATGTTAATTGTTGATTTTTAGTTTACGTAATTTTACTACATAATAAGAATTAAAAGTAAACGCGTACGAGAAAAAAATAATTAGTAAAATAGATGACATCATAAATGACCTGAAAATACAGAATGTTATAGTCTCCTCCGGTTAGAAGAGCCTTGTCCTCAAGGCTCAAGTTGCGGCACTTGAGGAAATTACGGGTTCGGAGAAAAGATGCAGATATTTCATCCGGAATTGGTCTTCATGTTCCCAGGTATACTCTTCTCCCTGCTGAGAGTTCCAACGAACTTTGACTAATGGAATTCTTCTTCGCTTTAGCTTTTTCACATCTCGTTCCACGATCTTAATAGGTTCTTCAACAAAACATATATTTTCATCAATCTCGATCTCATCCAAAGGCACCTAAACATCTGGCTCAGCCAAGCATTTCTTGAGGTTCGACACATGAAACATGTCGTGGACATAGCTTAGCTCCTGGGGTAACTTTAGCCGATAAGCCATCGGTCCAACACGCTCCCGATTTTTAAATGGTCCACAATCATGGTGCCTAGCCTTTCCATTTCTTTCGCAATCCGTACCACTCTTTCCATGGAGATACCTTAAGTAACACTCGGTCTCCAACTTTGATATCAAGAGGCTTACGCCTCTTATCAGCATAGCTTTTCTGGCGACTCCTTGCTGTTTTCAACCTTTCCTTAATCTGAATAATATTTTATGTTGTTTCCTGAATAATTTATGGCCCAATAAGCAGACTTTCTCCAACTTCAGTCCATATCACAGGGGATCTACATTTCCGCCCGTACAGAGCATCGAATGGTGCGTACTTAATGCTCGTGTGGTAACTGTTATTATAAGAAAACTCAACCAATGGAAGATGAGTATCCCAACTGCCACCAAAATCCATAACACAAGCTCGAAGCATATCCTCTAGCGTCTGAATAGTACGCTTACTCTGACCGTCGGTCTGAGGGTGGTAAGTCGTACTTATGTCTAGTCTTGTACCCAACGCCTCCTGAAGAGCTTGATATAAGTGTGACATGAATCGACCATCACGGTCTGAAATGATTGACACCGGTACACCATGTCTCGCTACAATCTCATTGATATAAATCCTTGCTAACTTCTCCGTTTTGTAGTCTTCACGAATAGGTAAGAAGTGAGCTGACTTGGTCAGTCTATCCATAATGACCCAAATCGCATCATACCCGCTGCTGCTTTTAGGCAACTTTTTGACTAAGTCTATTGCTATCTTCTCCCATTTCCACTTAGGAATTTCTAGTTGCTGAAGTAACCCTGATGTTCAGCTTTAATCTTAGAGCACGTAAGACACCTGCTAACATACTCAGCAATGTCTCTCTTTATACCAGGCCACCAATACAAGTCCCTCACATCATAGTACATCTTATTCACACCCGGATGTATTGAATATCTAGAAGTATGAGCTTCATCCATGATCAATTTCCTTACACCACCAACTGATGGAATCCAGATACGATCGAAGAAGTAAATTCCACCATCATCTCGTCATTCAAAGTGTGTTTCTAATCCTCTTAGCCATTCAGCTGGGGCTTTGAGATCCTTGGAAGCTTCGCCTTGTACTTCCAAAATCTTCGTCTCAAGTCCAGAATGGATAGTAATACTCATAGCACGTATTCGCCTTGGCTTGAGTCTTTCTTTTCTACTCAAGGCATCTGCCACCACATTAGCCTTGCTCGTGTGGTATTTTATTTCACATTCGTAGTCGCTGAGCAGCTCTATCCACCGCCTTTGGTGCATATTCAACTCTTTCTGGTCAAAGATGTACTAGAGACTCTTGTGGTCAGTGTAGATAACACTTTTCATCCCATAAAGATAATGTCTCTAGATTTTAAGGGCAAACACCACCGCACCTAATTCCAGGTCGTGGGTGGTATAATTCTTCTCATGTGTCTTCAATTGTCTTGACGCATACGCTATCACTTTTCCCCGCTGCATCAGCACGCTCCCAAAACCTTGTTTCGATGCATCACAATAAACCATAAAGTCGTCGGGTCCATCGGGGACTGCTAACACAGGAGCATTGCATAGCTTCTCCTTTAGAATACAGAAAGCTTCATCTTGATTATCGTCCCACACATATGACTTATTCTTTTGAGTCAAGAGGGTGAGAAGCTTGGTGATCTTGGAGAAATTCTTGATAAATCGTCAGTAGTAACCCGCCAATCCTAGACATGAACGGATTTCTGTTGGTGACTCAGGGGTCTTCTAGTTCTTGACTGACTCAACCTTGCTAGGATCCACGTGGATACCATCATGGTTGACCACATGTCCTAGGAACTGGACTTATTGTAACCAAAATTCGCACATTGAAAATTTGGCGTATAACTTCTCCTTCTTGAGTAAGTCTAAAATCGTCTTTAGGTAGAATTCATGCTCTTCTTCTGACTTTGAGTAGATTAAGATGTCGTCAATGAACACAATTACGAATTTTTCCAAATACGGTTTGCAGACGCAGTTCATTTAGTCCATAAATTTTGTTGGTGCTTCGTCAGCCCAAATGGCATGACTGTGAATTCAAAATGCCCATATCGGGTTCGAAACGCTGTCTTTGGTATGTCTTCTTCTGTAACTCTTAATTGATGATATCCCGAACAAAGATTTATCTTAGAGAAACAACACGCACCTTGTAATTGGTCAAACAAGTCATCAATTCTGGGGAGAGGGTAGTGGTTCTTTCGCCAATCCTAAAATGAACAGATTTTAGTTGACGATTCAGGAGTCTTCCAGTTCTTGACAGACTCAACCTTGCTAGGATCTACGTGGATACCGTCACGGTTGACCACATGTCCTAGGAACTAAACTTCTTTCAACCAAAATTCACACTTAGAAAATTTAGCGTATAACTTCTCCTTCCGAGTAAGTCTAAAATCATCTTCAGGTGGACTTCATGTTCTTCTTCTGACTTTGAGTAGATTAAGATGTCGTCAATGAACACAATTATGAATTTGTCCAAATACAGTTTGCAAACGCAGTTCATTAAGTCCATGAATATTGTTGGAGCGTTTGTCAGCCCAAATTGCATGACTGTGAACTTAAAGTGCCCGTATCGAGTTCTAAACGCGGTCTTCGGTATATCTTCCTCTCGGACTCTCAACTGAAGATATCTTGAGCGAATATCTATCTTTGAGAAACAACACGCACCTTGTAATTATTCAAACAAGTTATCAATTATGGGGAGAGGGTAACGGTTCTTTATAGTCAACTTGTTTAGTTCCCTGTATCAACCCAATCCATCGAAACGTAATTCTTCTTGACAAAGAACATGGGTGCTCCCCATGGTGAGTGACGTTGGAACAAATAAAAACCCTTCTCTTGAAGTTCTTTAAGCTGGTTTGACAATTCTAACATTTTTGAAGGGGCTAACCGGTATGGAGATCTAACAACTGGCGATGCGCCTGGAATCAGATCAATGCAAAATTCTATCTCTCGCACAAGAGGTAAACCTAACAGATCGTCTGGAAATACCTCAAGGAAGTCTCGGACAACACGTATGTCATCAAGCTTTTTCTCATCAGCCTTGATACATGCAAGTGAACAAGATCCTTTCCGGCCCTCTTGCCTTGAACATCAAAAATCTTGCCGTTATAAGAGAAACGGACAATCTTCTCATAACAATCGAATGAAGCTGGTAGGTATCCAACTAATCCATTCCAACAATAACATCAAAACTACCTAGTCGGGTTGGTAACAAGTCTATTTTGAACACATGATACACAAGACAAATGTGGAACTATGTAAATATGGTATTGTGCTAACAACTTTTCCATCTCCTAATTCAATTTCATAACTAGTATTTAAAGTGGCTGGGGCAATATCAATAAAATGTGTAAACGCAAAAGATACAAAACTCTTCTCAACACCTGAATCAAAGAGAATACAAGTGTAGTGATCCCCAAATTAATAAAGAAACGTAACCTGTGACCACAATCGGATTCCGCTGTGGATATTTCAAACACCATGAAGCTCTTCATGAGCTCCAACATTCTTTGTGTTTCCCTGCTTTTCGGACACTAGTCCTTAAATGTCCTTTTTTCACCACCCCCAAAACATGTCACAAACTGCAGGTAAGTCATTTCCTAGCACCTGAAGCCTAACTCTACAATTCCTTCTCCATGTGACCTATTCTGTGACATCTCTGACACTTTTGAGGACACGGTCCATGATGGTGTAAGTTGAACCGATTGCATTTTGGTAAATTTCTAGCATAAATCTTTCCTCCAGCTGGGGCTACAGCATATGCCTTAACAGTTTATGGTCTCCTGTTTTGTTGCTGGTGATGATTGTTGTTTCGGTTGCGGTTATTGTTGTTGTTGTGGTTATTGTTGTAGTTATGGTTATTATTGTTGTTTTTTCTCTGGTTGTCTTCCCATTTCCTTTTATTGCTTTCCCCAATTCTTGCAGTCCTACCCTGAACTGATTGCTCGACCAGTTCACGGGCCCATGTTGATTGCCTCATTCAAGGACCACAGGCTTAACGAAGTGATGTTTCCTTATTCGTTCAGGAAACCCACGAATGTACTTTTCAATCTCTTACATTTTCAGTTTTGACACCAAATTCAGGACACATACATAACTAGTTCGTGGAAACGATTACCGTAAGCTTCAATATCATCTTTTTTTAGAGTCATAGTCCAAGTCTTTGTTCCATCCTTTGGAACTACAGTTGATGGGCAGTATTCAGTGGTCCATCATAGCTTCACTTTCTCCAGGGGATCTGATTAGCATTAGCCAAGTCCAAAGTCCTGAACAAATCCGTTCCACCAGGTTAGAGCACGACCTCAAACGGGCAATAGCAAACTTCACCTTTGTCATCTTCAGCACATTTCAAATTTCAAACAACTTGCTCTATCTTTTTTGAACCAACATTCATCTGACACACCTTTAGTCCCCCATGAAAGAGTGAGGCTTGCCATTCCATAAATGTCTTATACCAAACATCCATGCATCTCGAAGTACAAACAGTTCCTCTAGTATTTGTTGATCCGGATCCACCAGTATTGTTTGAGTCAGCTCTAGTCTTTTCATATTTTTCAATGGCTTTGGCCACACGCTTTTCCACTATCTTCCTAACAGATTTCTTCTTAAATCTCCTGGGCGGCATGATTCTGGCAACACAAGTACACAATTCGTTGAGAATTTGTAAAGGTATGCAGAGTCATGGCACATGGTAAATAATGGAGAATGATATAAATAATCATAAATTAATCAGGATAGTTGATATTTATATAATTGATCGATAGAAATAGATATTGATATGTCAAAAGATAGACGTAAGAGATTGAATTTAAACCAAGTATTATATATCTAAGATTATATATAATGCAATAATGACAATCAGAAAAGTAGTAAGGATCAGGGAATACGCTGCGAGAAAATGGATAGCGATGAAGGAATCTGTATTTAAAAAATAAAAGAAATGAAACCTTTAACTTTATGTTTATAACCTAGGTTTTGAAAATGACCCAGTTCCCTATAACCTTGCTCGGTAACCATCTTGTCCCACCCCCAAAATTAGGTAGCAGCATAATGTAACAATGGGGAGCTAAGTCCAAGTACAACATACAAGATATAGGAAACAGCCATAAATGGACGTTTAAGACAAAATATCATTCGCTGCCATACAAAATATCAGAGTTTTATACATTAGTTCCCCCATATGTTTTTTAAAATTCATAAACATATTCAGTACAATAATTAATTAAACTAAGCATCATAATACCAAAAGAATACTTAAGTTTTTAAAGATAATAAAAGTTACATAGACTTTATATAAACACCGAATCCTTCTTCAATGATAACCGCCACGGCTCCCTCCAATCTTCATACCTAGGACCTGAAATTACATACTAAAAGTCAACACAAAAGGTTAGTGAATCATAGGTTTAATCATAAAAAGCGGAGGACCAAAAGATCGAAGAAAAATTAGACTCTGAAACACATTCAGTAGTCCAAAATGTTTATTATCATATCCTGAAGCTCAGACCCGAAGCCTTAACTAATATTGTTCCCCCAAATTCCAGAATATAGGAGCTATGCCACAACCTAACACCTCTCAATGTTAAATGCACCTTGATCAAACTAGTGACCCAAGGAAAGGTGGGGATTGTCAGTCCCGATAGATCTATCCACAACACTCGCGCTTACTACAATAGCAATTAACGGTTCATGATAAATAGGGACTTCACGGCAATAAGGTAACTTAGGCATTAACAATCAGGCAATAAATCTGGATAGCATACACTTTGTAAACACTTTGAAAACACTTAAAAAAACACTTGTGTCCAATAGTAAAACAAGCAATGTAATTCACCCCGTAGATTTTGTAAAACAATCACGTAGTAAAAAGAGGCTATGAACTCACCTCGAGTGAATGGTAATCAACAAAGTATATCACAATAGAAAAATGTGTCACGATTACGATTGATTGAAACCTAATCCAATATATGTCTTATAAGTACTAAACACTTTGATTATTAATATGCCGATATGTTTAAATTCATACTATCGTTCGGCTATCACAATTTAAGAGGTCATGTATAGACGTATGAGGAGTAGGACACTTTAAATCGTAAATCTAACACTACGTCATACGCCACCCCGAAGAGGCCTCATTATGAAACTCCCCTAGTCAGATAGTACTTTGAATAAAACTAATACCACATATAATCTATATAGCTTACATCACCATCTAATCGTTTTAGTGAATCATATTTATCAAAGTAAAAACTTTAAAAGTGTACTTTAAAAAAAAAAAAAAAAAAAGTAAACTGGCCGTAACTTTCCTCGTTTTAAAAATTCTTTTATAACTCCGGTTATTATCGTAAAACTCGTAAACTACGTATCTTTTTCGTTATTAATCTGTTTTTCGAGTTCTCTACATATTTGAAAACGTCATGAGGTGTACTATCTTTCTAAAACATAATATGGCTGTTTCAAAATACGAACCAAAACAGTCCCTTTTCAACTTTTATATATACTTGTTTATATAAGTTGTTTTATATACCTTTTGACTTAGTAACTTACCACAAGCCTTTTATAACTATATATACCCTATGTATTACATATATTAGTGTCCATAGGTCCATCATTTATCCACATGAGTCTAAGACAACAAGATTAACAAGTCATTTAGAAACCCTAATTTTGTATATACACTTTTTATACTTAAACCAACATGGTACAATACTTATATGTCTATTATGACATGATATTACCATCAATATAACACGTGTAAAAGTGTACAAAACAATGATCACAAGTAAAAATATGTCTTACATGTCCAAAAGTAACCTAAATGGTGATTTTGCTAAATAGAACTTATATACACATAGATTGATAAATGTAAAGACATAAAGGGTTTTAGGTAACCTTAATATGATGTGTGGTGATGAACAACAAGATCTACACACTTGTTTAGCAATAAAACCCTAGCTTGCAACTCTTGAAAACCCTAATTCAAGCCAAAACCCTAATCTTGCTTTTCTTGCTTAGATACTTGTAAACCTTTAGCCAACCCTTGCAAACACCTTAGGTTATCATAGGAAGGATGTATGAGTGCTTGTATGGTCTTAGAAAATCAAGCTATGGATTGTTATATTGGGGGTTTTTGAGCCGTGAGCTATAGAGGTGAAAAGAGAGAGGTTTTGTTGGTTTTTCACCTAAGAAATGAGAGTGTATGTGTTATCTTGCTAGTTACTTTCCTTATATACTTCTTGTAGCTAGATGTAATAAGGACTAGGTTCATAAAAGACATGATGAGGAAAACAAGGAAGAGTTGGTCATTTTTCCTAGTGAAAGTCTTGGTCTAGGTATGGGCTTTGCTTGCAAAAGTCTCATGGTTTAATTAAAAGGTGTAGTACATTGCAAGTTGATAGATTTTCATG
The DNA here is from genome assembly GCA_026074375.1 of Tanacetum coccineum. Lineage (NCBI taxonomy): Eukaryota > Viridiplantae > Streptophyta > Magnoliopsida > Asterales > Asteraceae > Tanacetum > Tanacetum coccineum. The sequence goes on along the minus strand of BQNB010018869.1, from coordinate 43,374 downwards.
ATATTTCTTGGATATTTATCACCAAATCCGGCCATGGGTTGATATGTATGATATATTTTTGTGATTTTTGAGTATTGGGTATAAAAGTGGGTATTTGTTGAAGCGTAGAAAGGTTTTGGTGCTTCCGGGTATGCCTAAATGTATTTAATTGCGAAACGTAAACGTTTTACGCAACCAATAAAAATAAAATATAAAAAGTTGATTATTACTTTTGTAAAAATAATATATTGCTTGCTTGACGAAAACTTTAATTCGTTTGGTGTCCGTTTACGTTAATTGTTGATTTTTAGTTTACGCGATTTTACTACATAATAAGAATTGAAAGTAAACACGTATGAGAAAAAAATAATTAGTAAAATAGATGACGTCATAAATGACCTGAAAATACGGAATGTTACATGTACAGTACAAAGGCAAGTTGTTCATTATATAATACAATGGCAATCCCGTTATTCCTTTTTGTTTCATAATACTGATATATCCATCCTAAAACAACTTCTCTTATATCATCATCTCCGTCTCCATCATTATGAATCATACCATGATTTCTAAATAAATCATAGATACTTATTTGATATGAGTTATCTATGATTTCGATATCACTATTGTGACAATGTTTATTATTGAACTTTAATCATTTTAAGACTTGTGATATCATTCTTATTACGTGTTATCTTATGTTGATAGAATGCCTCCCAAAAGGATGTCAACATCTGAAGCACCAACCATGACTCAGGCTGTCATCAGGAAACTAGTTGCTGACAGTGTTACCACAGCTCTGGAAGCACAAGCCACTAACATGGAAAATACTGATAATACCATGAGACCAAGAGAAGCTCCTGTGGTAAGACAATGTAGCTACAGAGAGTTCATGAGCTGCTAACCTATCAACTTCAAAGGAACGGAAGGCGTTATTGGTCTCATCCGCTGGTTTGAAAGAACTGAATCAGTGTTTCCCTGTAGCAACTGTACCAAAGACTGCAAGGTGAAGTTTGCTACTGGTACTTTAACTGAAGAAGCTATATCTTGGGGGAATTCTTTTTCCCAACCTATTGGGATAGAAGAAGCTTACAAGATTACCTGGGTTGAATTCAAGAAACTTTTGATAAAGAAATATTGTCCCCGAACTAAAGTCCAGAAGATGGAAGATGAATTTTACCATCTGACTGTGAAGGGGAATGATCTCAAGACATATGTGAGAAGATTCCAGGAATTGGCAACCTTGTGTCCCACTATGGTGCCAGATTCTGAGAAAATGATAGAAGTTTTCATCGGGGGATTGCCTCAAAGTATTGAAGGGAATGTTACCGCCTCTAAACCTCAAACTCTAAAGGAAGTCATTAACATAGCCCAAAGGCTAATGGATCAGGTAACAAAGCACACTCCAGTGCAAGTATCAAGTGATCATAAACGAAAGTTTAACGACAGAAGAACTTTTAACAACAACTACTACCACAACGATAATAACAACAACTACCGTAACACCAACACCAACAACCACTACAATAATCACCAACCACAACATAACAGAAGACATGAAACTATGCATCACATAGGACCTTGCACTATTAAGTGTAATACTTGTAAGAAGGTAGGCCATCTGACTAAGAACTGCAGAAACAAAGGGCCAGCCACTAGAAGTAATCTACTACCAGTGACACTTACTTGCCATGCCTGTGGAGAGAAAGGGCATTATGCAAATCAGTGCCAAAAAACCACCAACAACAATGCCCAGGAAAGAGCCTACATGCTAAGGGATAGGAATGCTCATCAAAACCTGAACGTAGTCACGGGTATGTTCCTTCTAAACCAACATCTAGCTAGAGTATTATTTGATTCTAGAGCCGATAAAAGCTTCGTATCCATATCTCTTGCCTCTAAGCTAAATATTCCACCCATTACAATAGATACCTTTTACGATATCGAAATGGCTGACAGAAACTTAGTAAGCACAAACACCGTTATTCAGGGTGCAATCCTGACCTTGTTAAACCAACCTTTCAAAATTGATCTTATGCTGATTAAACTCGGTAGTTTTGACATCATCATTGGTATGGATTGGTTATCCAAGTATTATGCTAGGATCATCTGTGATGAGAAATTCGTCCATATTCCCATCGACGGTGAAACATTAATCATTCGAGGTGACCGAAGTAAAACCCGACTAAATTTCATATCTTGTATAAAAACCAAAAGGTATATATCAAGGGAATGTCAAGTTTTCGTAGCCTAAATAATGGAAAAGAAGTCGTACGAGAAACGACTAGAAGACATACCGGTAGTCAGAGAATTCCCAAAAGTTTTTCCTGAAGATCTACCTGGCCTTCCTCCTGTTCGTCAAGTAGAATTTCAAATCGATTTATTTCCAGGAGCGACACCTGTAGCCCAAGCACTTTATAGATTAGCTCCTTTAGAAATGCAGGAACTATCTAACCAACTTCAAGAGTTGGCAGACTGAGGTTTTATTCGACCAAGTACTTCACCTTGGGGAGCTCCTGTCTTATTTGTTAAAAAGAAAAATGGATCTTTCAGAATGTATATCGATTACTAGGAGTTGAATAAACTTACCGTAAAGAATCGTTACCCATTACCCAGGATCGATGACTTATTTGACCAACTTCAAGGTTCGAGTGTCTACTCGAAGATTGACTTAAGATCAGGCTATCATCAACTGAGAGTCAAGGATGAATATATTCCCAAGACTGCTTTCAAAACAAGATACGAACATTATGAATTTCAAGTGTCTACTGTATTCATGGATCTCATGAATCGTGTGTGTAAACCATACTTGGATAAATTTGTGATAGTGTTCATCGATGATATTCTTATCTACTCTTGTAACAAAGAAGAGCACGCAAATCATCTGAGAATAATCCTAGATTACTCAAAAAGAAGAAATTATATGCCAAGTTCTCCAAGTGTGATTTCTGGATTCATATCATGTAATTTCTTGGACACTTAATTGATAGTCAATGACTTCATGTTGACCCCGCCAAGATTGAAGCAGTTAAGAATTGGGCATCTCCTACTACACCCACAGAAATACGTCAATTATTAGGACTTTCCGGCTACTACCGGAGATTCATCAAAGGTTTTTTAAATATTGCAAAGTCTTTGACTAAATTAAGCCAAAAAAAAGAAGTATATCTAGGGCGAAGATCAAGAGTCAGCTTTCCAATTACTAAAACAGAAGCTTTGTGAAGCTCCAATCTTAGCATTACCAGAAGGAAACAACGATTTTGTTGTTTACTATGATGCATCCCATCAAGGTCTGGGAGCGATGTTAATGCAAAAAGAGAAAGTTATTGCATATGCATCCCGACAACTCAAACCTTATGAAGAAAACTAGGAGCAGTTGTGTTTGCTCTTAAAATTTGGAGACACTATCTCTATGGAACAAAGTGTATGGTTTTCACCGATCACAAAAGTCTCCAACATATTCTTAATCAAAAAGAATAAAACATGAGACAACATCGTTGGTTAGAATTGCTCGCAGATTATGATTGTGAGATTCGTTACCATCCTGGAAAGACAAATGTTGTAGCAGATGCCTTAAGCCGAAAGGAACGAATCAAACCACTATGAGTTAGATCATTAGTTATGACCATTCATCCAACTTACCCCTACAAATTCTTAAAGCTCAAACCGAAGCACTCAAAGAAGAAAACATCAAGGCTAAAAAATTACGAGGAATGGATAAAGCATTTGAAATACGTCCTGATGGAACTCGTTGTATTAAGAACCGAAGTTGGTTACCACTCTTTGGTAATCTGAGAGACTTGATCATGCATGAGTCCTATAAATCAAAATATTCCATTCACCTGGGTTATGAAAAAGATGTATCAAGATCTTAAGAAACTCTATTGGTGGCCTAACATAAAGGCAATCATCACTGAATATGTTGGCAATTGTTTAACATGTTCTAGAGTTAAGGCAAAATGTCAAAAACCATCCGGCTTACTGGTACAACCAGAGATTCATATGTGGAAATGGGAGAGAATCATAATGGATTTCATCACAAAACTGCCTAAAACATCAAACTGACATGACACAATCTGGGTCATTGTCGATCGCCTTACCAAATCCGCACACTTTATCCCTACCCGAGAGACAGATAGTATGGAAACCCTTACAAGGTTATACATCAAAGAAATAGTCTCTCAGCATGGCGTGCCAATATCTATCATTTTGGATCATGACAGTCATTTCACATCCAGATTCTGGCAATCATTACAAAGTGCTTTGGGTACTCAATTAGACATGAGTACGGCATATCATCTCGAAACTGATGGACAAAGTGAAAGGACCATTCAAACACTCAAAGACATGCTTTGATCCTGTGTTATAGATTTTGGAAAAGGATGTGAAAGATACTTACCATTGGTAGAATTATCATACAATAACAGTTACCATGCCAGTATCAAGGCAGCACCATTTGAGGCACTTTATGGTCGAAAGTGAAGATCACATGTTTGATGGGCCGAAGTTGGAGATGTTCAACTTACAGGACCAGAAATAATCCATGAAACCACTAAAAAGATAGTGCAAATTCGACAACGCTTGCAAGCTGCAAGAGATCGGCAAAGAAGTTACGCCAATATAAGACGAAAGCCTTTCAAATTTCAAGTTGGAGATCGTGTTATGTTAAAAGTATCACCTCGAAAATATGTCATTCGTTTTGGAAAGCGAGGAAAGCTTAATCCCCAGTACATTGGACCATTCAAAATCCTTGAACGGATTGGACCAGTGGCATACAAACTAGAGCTTCCTAGAGAGCTCAGTAATGTCCATAACACTTTCCACATTTCTAATCTAAAGATATGCTTATCTAACGAATCCCTTGTCATTCCAATAAAAGAGCTTCGACTTGATGACAAAATCAACTTTGTAGAAGAACCAGTGGAGATTATGGATTGAGAAGTCAAGCAACTGAAACAAAGTCGTATTCCTATAATCAAAGTAAGATGGAACTCTAAAAGAGGACCAGAATTTACATGGGAACGCGAAGATCAAATTCGTGCCAAATATCCACATCTGTTTTCAAACACCACTCCGGCATCCAACTAAATCTCAGGACGAGATTTCTTTTAAGGGAGGGAGACTATAACAACCCGCAATTTTCATCAATGTAAATATCCATCTATTAAATTAGATGCACTGTAATATCCATCTATTATATATATACCACCTTTCTACAGGGAAATTTTTGCTTTATCTCATTATGCAACGTAACTTGCATCTCTAAAGTAAACAAGCTCACGCAACCTCTATCAATGCCATCTATATCTATGTTTATATCATGTAAACATCCTAATATGTCAAGTCTATATCTTAATATCATTTTACTAAGTACATTATCCATTTAACGTACTTTTCAAAACGTTATTTCAAAACAAGCATTAAACGTTAATGTTTATATCAAAACCCTAATTATATGTAATGTATACATATAAAATGAATGTACAAGCCTTTAAAGCATGTGTACAAGTATCAATACACAACATTTGAATATCTTTTCCCTCCTAAATCAAGTTACAACTTTCTAAAGCTCAATGTACAAGTCAATAATACAAGAAAGTCAAATTAGGTCATTTTACCTCCTAAATCACTTTGGTTTCTTACCACCACTTTAGTACAAGGTACAAGCACTTAATGCATGACTTTTAAACCTTAAACCTAAACCCTAATTCATCCTAAACCCTAATCTAAAACCCTAAACCCTAAAAACAAAACCCTAAACCCTAATTTCACTTTAACCTTAAAACTAAACCCTAAAACTTAATCCTAAGCCCTAAACCCTAATCCTAAACACTAAACCATAATCCTAACACTAATCCTAAACCTTAATCTATCCTAAACCCTAACCCTAACTCGAAATTAAAACCCTAAACCCTAAAACGAGCCCTAAACCAACCCGTGACCCATTTGCTTCCATTTTGACCCATTTTAAACCCAAGCACCCATCCTAGCACCTCCATGACCTCACCATGACATCACCAAGCAGCCTAGAAACCACCTCCATCACCTCCTTGCTAAAATACTTGGCCTCTAAGTTGCTACATCACCTCCTTGTCTCCTTCCTTAGTCGTGGCCTCCAAACACCCCTTCAACACCTTCCACCTTGCTTAGCTACTATCATAGCCTCCCATACTCATCACTAGGCATCCTTAGTCATCATACTACAGATCCTAACCCTTAATCCCCAAGAAAACTTGGCCAACAAGGGTCTTGAACCCCTATATAAGCCGAACTCCACACCCCTTTCAAACCACACCTCAAAAACTCATATACTCATCAATGGAGTTCTAACTCAGATCAAGTAAGGTCAAGAGAAGTCCCTAAGCTCATAATAGAAGCCAAGAAGCAAGAAAAATAAAGCCTTGAAGTCGTTACTAGGCGTACGAACCCGAAAACCCCATTTCGACCCATTTTAGCTCAAGTAAGCCTAAGATCTTGTTCCATAAGCTTATATTATGTATTATAATGTTCATAATACTCTTAATATCATATATGAACTCTTGTTTGAAGCTTTGAATCCTCAAACCCATGTGATTTTTATTAAAAACCCTAAAAACGACCTGTTTTGATTTTCAAGCTAATGAATCCTTTTTCTAAACTTTTGTTATGTTAGAAAATCTTATTTTAGCTTATTCTAATAAGCTATAACCTGCAAATATCATTTGGAATCCTAAAATAAGCTTGCATGGCTTTTTGGACTTGTTTTGCAAATATTTCCATGCATAGGGGTATATATCGTAACTTTCTGAAATTTATAACTAAAGGGGCTGAAAATGTCATTATTCTAAAGTTATAACTATAAGGACCTATTTTGCCAAGTTTCAAAGTTAAAGGTTTAAATTATATATACTTTATATATAAAGGACTAAAGTTGTAAAAGTTTATAAACCAAGGGTATATATTGCCAATTTTGCAAACTTAAAAATATAAAATATAATATTTTTATATAAATTATAAAAATATATATTAATATTATAAAACTCGATTTTATTAAAACCCGACACATTTATCGTTATTAATCATAAATCGACGCATTATTTCGTTATATATTTAACATAATTTATCATCAACTAACTTTTGAAGAAACTTAAAATCTTATCGTATCACGTTACTAGGGAATTTCATATGAAGGGTTTCATTTGAGTTTTCGTTTTGACGAGTTTGCTGGGTTTACGATTTAAAGTGCCCTGGCTCCTCAAACGATACTACATGGCCTCTGGATTATGATAGCCCGAACAGCGATACAATATTTCCATAATTTAATAAATCAAAGATATACGTTAAACTTTATGAAGTTTTGAAACATAAACTATCACACTAAGACTTGACATATCACCCCAGGTTGCGTGACGAAGCCGTTACTTTCACTTGATATACTTTTGCCATCAATCAGATTTCCCTATACTGTTAAGGTGAGTTCATAGCCTCACTTTTAAATCTTCTATTTCATAAACCCGTGAGGGGGATACATGCTATAAACCATGAATACAAGTGTTTTCTAAATGTATTCTATCTTGATATATTATTGCATCTGTTGTCTAAGTCCCTTTATACCAAAAGACCCCCACCATCATGGACCATTAATCACTTACGAGTGAACGTGAATATTATGAATAGGTCTATTGGGATTGACGAATCCTGTTTGTGTTAGCCGGATAGGTAACCAAAGGTACTATATTTGAAACTCATAGGTATATGGCAATTACCCACACGAGGGCCATTATCTTTATATATATCATTATTGATATATACACTAGTCAGTTTGAGTGCCATGAGCTTAGACGCAATATCATTGTTTTCCATAATAATTGTACTCGTTGCAATTATTACACTTATGGGTGTATAACAACGTAACCCACTCTTATGATGACTTGTATTCACATTATTTATTATAAACCTATGAATTTCACTCAACCATTGTGTTGACCTTTTTAGCATGTTTATCTTAGGTAACTGAACATCTTATGGCACAGAGTGGCACGGACTTGAAGATGGCTAAACTGTTATCATTCAAACTTTATGTTTTCATGTATATTTTTAGGACCTTTGTTTGTAAAAACTCTGATGAAATAATGAATGATAACTTATCTTTTAAAAATGTCTCTTTCGAGTCGTTTTCTATGATTATGACTGTTGTACTATGAAATAATACCCCAGATTAGCTTCCGCTGCTATATGTCAAAAATGGGGGTGTTATAGCCTACTTTCTCAATAATCTCAAATGGTCCAACAAACCTAGGTGCTAACTTCCCTTTCTTCCCAAAGCGTACCACACCTTTCCAAGGCAACACTTTGAGCAAGACATAGTCACCTACACTAAATTCTAGAGGCTTCCTCCTCTTATCGGCATAACTTTTCTGACGATCACGTGCAGCCTTAAGTCTATCCTTAATCTACGAGATCTTCTCAGTAGTCTCTTGCACTAACTCAGGTCCTATCAACTGACCTTCTCCAACCTCAGCCTACAAAATCAGGGAACGACACTTCCTACCATACAATGCCTCAAACGGCGCACATCTCATACTAGAATGATAACTATTGTTATACAAAAACTCAACCAAAGGAAGATAAACATCCCAACTTCCTCTGATGTCTAGGACACACGCTCTAAGCATGTCTTCCAAAGTCTGAATAGTATGCTCACTCTGACTATCGGTCTGAGGGTGATAAGTCGTACTCATATCTAAGCGAGTTCCTAATGCCTCTTGCATTGACTGCCAAAACCTTGATGTGAAATGACTATCATAATCTGATATAATCAAGATTGACACACCATGTCTAGCAACTATCTCATTTAAATAAAATCTAGCTAACCTTTCCATCTTATAATCCTCACGCATAGGTAGAAAATGAGCAGACTTAGTCAACCGGTCCACAATGACCCAGATTGTGTCATGCCCACTACTAGTCCTAGGCAACTTAGTCACAAAATCTATAGCTATCCCTTCCCATTTCCATATGGGAATCTCAGGTTGCTGGAGCAGGCCAGATGGCCTTTGATGCTCAGCCTTAACCTTCAAACAAGTCAAACACCTACTAACATACTCAGCTATATCCTTTTTCATTCCAGGCCACCAATACCTATCTCTCAAATCATAATACATCTTATCAGCTCCTGGGTGTACAGAGTACTTTGACTTATGGGCTTCGTCCATTATCAAGGTTCTCACATCACCCTTTAAAGGCACCCATATTCGATCCAGGTAATACAACGCTCCATCATTCCTAAGTTTAATCATCTCATCCAAACCTTTTTGCAATCCAACAGATTCATCCACAGCCTCCTTCTGATCCGTCAGTATCCTATCCTTAATACTTGACAGAAGGATCATATTCATAGCTCTAACTCTCTTAGGCTTTACTCTTTCTTTCCTACGTAGGGCATCAGCCACCACATTCGCCTTACCAGGATGGTAGCAAATTTCATAGTCATAATCACTAAACAACTCTATCCAGCGACGCTGTCGCATATTCAACTCTTTCTGACTAAAGATATGTTGAAGACTCTTATGATCCGTATATATGACACTCTTTGTCCCATACAGATAATGTCTCCAGATCTTAAGTGCAAACACAACCGCACCCAACTCTATATCATGGGTAGTATAATTATTCTTATGAATTTTCAACTGCCTAGAAGCATAGGCTATCACTTTACCTCTCTGCATTAACACACAACCTAGTGCTATCCCAGACGCATCACAATATACTACAAAATCTTCTGATCCATCAGGGAGAGATAGAACAGGCACATTACACAACTTATCCTTTAAGGTCTGAAATGCATATTCCTATTCCTCACCCCAATTAAAAGTCTTACTTTTCTGAGTTAAGATAGTGAGAGACTTAGTTATCTTAGAAAAGTTCTCAATGAACCTACAATAATACCCAGCCAATCCTAAGAACGAACTAACCTCAGTCGGAGTTCTAGGGGCTTTACAATTCTTAACAGCTTCAATCTTACTATGGTCCACATGAATCCCATTACCATTTATCACATGCCTAAGAAACTACATTTCTCTTAGCCAGAATTCACACTTAGAAAACTTAGCATACAGTTTCTCCTTTTTAAGTAGTTCCAAGACTAACCTTAAGTGTTCTACATGCTCCTCTTGAGTCTTAGAGTAGATTAAGATGTCGTCTATGAACACTATTACAAACTTATCAAGATACGACCTACAAACTCTATTCATCAAGTACATAAATATTGATGTTGCATTAGTCAGACCAAAGGGCATTACAGTGAACTCAAAATGTCCATAACAAGTTCTAAACGTAGTCTTTAGAATGTCATCCTCATGCACTCTCAACTGATGGTATCCAGACCTAAGATCTATCTTATAGAAAAACTGCGACCTTTGCAGTTGGTCAAATAGATCATCAATCCTAGGTAGCAGATAACGATTCTTAACAGTCAACTTATTCAATTCTCTATAGTCAATACACATCCTAAAGGAACCATCCTTCTTCTTAACGAACAATACCGGCGCTCCCCAAGGCGATGAACTTGGTCGAATGAAACCTTTTTCTTGGAGTTCCTTGAGTTGTCTCGACAACTCCTCCAATTCAGAAGGTGCCAAAAGATAAGGAGACTTTGCTACTGGCATTGCTCTAGGGGTTAACTCAATCCGAAACTCAATTTCCGGACTAGGCGGAAATCCAGATAGATCATCCGAAAATACCTCAGGAAAATCTCTAACCACAACAATCTCTTCTTGTTTCTTATCACTAGCCTTAGCGCTCATTAACAATCTTGCTTTCTCATCAGGTCTCTCTCCTACTACTCTAAGCACCTTGCCATCCGGTAGTGGTATCCTCACTACCTTCTCATGGCAAGTTATTTCAGCTTTAAAATTAGACAACCAGTCCATACCTATAATCACATCAAAACTCCCATGTCCAAAAGGTATTAAGTCGATGTCAAAGATATGACCCTTGATTTCTAGTTTGCAACCCTTAATAACCTTATCAATCTTTACTAGCTGGCCGCTAGCTATTTCAATCTCATATTTGAAACCTAAGTCGCTGGGCTCTAAGCCTAATAGAGGTATGAAGGTAGTGGAAACAAAACTATAGTTGGCACCAGAGTCAAATAAGGTAGTGGCAAAGTGCTTGTTCAAAGTAAATGTACCCGTCATAATGTTCGAATCCTGGCGAGCTTCCTCTGCTCCCAACATGAATGCCCTACCCCTAGCCTGGTTCCCTTAGTTTCCAAGACCCTGACCCTCGTTATTAGCAACAACTTAGTTTGGACGGTTTTCTCCCGGTCCTTGTACCCTATTCCATCTAGGACAAGCTGGTCTAACATGGTCGGTACTACCACACTCATAACATGCCCTAACAAGTGGGTTTCTAGCATTGACAGGATTTACATTCCTTGGCACACTTCTACAATCCTTTGCCAAATGACCTGGGCAGTTATAGTTGTAGCATGTATGACAAGGTCCACCGGGTGCATGGTAGGAGTTGCAGGTGGTACACTTAGGCCAAGTACCCGTATTCTCTCTTCCTATAGGGTTCACAGTAGTAGCAAAAGCATTCACAGTCCTGGTCCTCTTATTATCATCCCTTCCATTCCTATCCTTGCTAGGTTCCCCTGCACCAGAAATCTGCACAGCCTTTTGCATAGTCTTTGGCTCCGTTGCTGCCACCATCCCACTGATTTGTGGAGCAAGGCCATACACATACCTCTCAATCATCCTACTCTCAAGAGTTACAAAATATGGAACTAACCTAGCCAACTCATGAAACATATTAGTATACGCAGCATGGCCAGCCCTGAACATGGCGTAATTCCACAACTCAGATTCTAACTTTTGCATCTCATGACTAGGACAAAACTCTTGTATTATCATACAATTAAAGTCATTCCATGACATACTAACAGCAACTTTCCAACTTAGCGTGCGGATCTGAGACTTCCACCACGTTAAAGCCTTACTCACAAATGAACCAGCAGTGTATTTCACTTTTTGGTCAATACTACAACCACTCATATCATGCATAGATTTCATTTTCTCAATCCAACGAGTGAGGGCTATAGCACCACCCTTACCATCATATTCCTTAGGGTTACATGCTAAAAATTCCTTATATGAACAACCTACCTGGTTGCTATTCACTATCACATTCCCAATGTTCCCCTGAACGTTCTCATTAACCACATTACCATTCTGATTTCCAACATTCCTTTGGTTACTAACTTGGGCCAACATGGCGGGTAAGAGGTTTCGCAATTGCTGGGCAATGATCATTGGGAAGTCGGGTGCACCCCCATTGGCTCCCCCTACATTCCCATTTGCTCCCTCTACACCCTTATTAGCTCCCCTACCTAGGCCATTTCCTTGACCACTCAATTCATCAACACGCTCATCATTACCTTCCCTAGGTCTTCTACCCCTTCCACCTCTACTAACCCGTTCACCCGTTCCCCCTCCTAGTGATTTGGCAGCAGGCCGGCCAGCACTTCGGGTTCTCATCCTTGGCGGCATTATCTATACGAGGGAGAACATGGGCAACATTAAGTAAGTGGGAAGACTCGCACACATTCATCGAATATCTTACTATACAAAACTAAACATACGCGCAACACCACCCTACAGTGTCAACATCGATTTGTGTGAACAACAATACCAAGTATGAGTGAGTTGTGACACGCTTATAATTACGTTGGCCACCGTACTTATATTCGCATCCTTTCCCATTCATATTCAATATTGAGCCCACTCATTTCAATGACTGACATAACTAAGGCACCAAACCAAGAACACACAAAGGCACACCAAAAGCGGAACACCGCACACATAGATCCTATACGCAACTAAACGACGGATCTTAGGTTATAGTCTAGGCCAATCCACCTAGTTCTCTATAACCTTGGCTCTGATTACCAATCTGTCACACCCCGACAATGGCGGAAACTCGGGAATGCAACATAATGATCAATCATAACACAAGGTACAAAAATAGAGAAAACTACATTGCATAAACTCCAAGTGCTATGAAGACCATCAACCTTGAACAAACTCAAGTGATGTCCCAAATCGCAACTAAAATCCACAAATCTCTTACATTTATTCATATGCCCTCGCAGGGGACCATAACCAAACTTAATCCAAAATCTCCAAATACTAAAATCAAACAACAAGCAAGCAAGACTTCAAACGAAATTCCACACGGGATACTTCTAAGTCTGCTATTAATCACCAAACTATTCCTCTTTCACTTCACCTGAAAATGATACTCGAAAACGTCAACAATAATGTTGGTGAGCTCGTAGGTTTGACCTTAAACCCAAAAGTTGTGCCAATATTTCAACAGTGGACAATAGTGCTATATGACAGTGAATATATGCTAACAATCCAAGACATAGCATCCCCGCTAGTCATATCTCAACATCCAATAATAAATCCGGAGTCGCAACTCCCAAATCACTAACGCACCTAAAGGGCCTACCAGCTGGAGCACTATATTAGGGCGTACCACACAGAACCTTGCATGCCAAACACAGTACATGCAAGTACCACACAGAACCTTGTATGCCAAACACAGTACATACAAGTACCACACAGAACCTTGCCATGCCAAACACAGTACATGCAAGTAAATCAACACATAATATTCACATAACAGTCATAAGCACATATCTTGTCCCAAAAACAAAACCACATTTCGCACAGATCAATTCAAAACATTTCAAAACACATTTGAGTATCATTTTCCCCCAACGGAAAAACAGTAAAAAGTGGGGCTACGAGAACTCACCTTAAGCAAGCCTTTAGCAACCAACTTCTACTACACAAGCAAATGCAACGACGCCCGCACACGACCTAGTCCAGTTAATGTCTCATTTTAATCAATCACTTCCAAAACAATCTTCACGTTTGATGCATAGAGTTTAGACGCGTTGTACAATTACCCAAAACAGTTTTAGTGGTGTGATGGTTGACGACTTATCTCCACAATCATATCAATCTCATTCTCCGATAATACATACTTATACTATTTAGCGTAAATAGATAAGTAATATAATAAATATTTATAATTATTAATTATAAATATATCTCGACAAGTCCATTCGGTACACCTTAATCACTTCAAAATAATCATTCCTTGATTGAAAACGACACGTTTAATCACAACAAACACCTTAGGAAAGTTTCAAGAAAAATTATATTTTTTCGTCTTTTAGTGAATTTATTAATTAATTAAAATAATAAAATAATATTTTATTATTAAAAATCGAAAATCATGTTTTAAGTAAAATTTCTAAGTATAAACTTTTTACGAAATTTTAACATGACCAGTACGTGTTTACAACGTTTTTCCAAGGTTTCAAACCTTAATTTCCAAACACTTTTCACAATTCGACACTTTTTGACAAAATTCCAAAATCTCAAACTTTAACGTTCACCAAAACGTTTTCCCTAAAAATAACAATCAATATCACTTCGTAAATACATTTCTCTTTCAAAAAGTCCACCAAAACTCTCAAAATGACCAAATATCGCTTATTGGGCCTGAAGGCCCAACAAGGGTCCATTAGGACATTTATAAGTCCAAAATACTATTTAAATCCAAAACCAAGGTCTATTTACATATATAAGTATATACTTATATGTAGAAATAATCCGGACCACAATAAGCCCTCCCGTTAAGCCGCGACTCAAATAGACTTATTGGGCCGTGAATCCATAAACTTCAAAATACGTATATTAAGCTTTAAAATAAGCTAATAAGCTACGTATCACTTTTGGTTACTACCATAAGCGACTGACATAACTAAGGCACCAAACCAAGAACACACAAAGGCACATGCCAATGCGGAGACCGCACAAATAGATCCTATACACAACTAGACGACGAATCTTAGGTTATAGTCTAGGCCAATCCACCTAGTTCTCTATAACCTTGGCTCTAATTACCAATCTGTCACACCCTGACAATGGCGGAAACTCAGGGAATGCAACAGAAATGATCCAATCATAACACAAGGTACAAAAATAGAGAAACTACATTGTCATATACTACCAAGTGCTATTGAAGACCATCAACCGTGAGACAAAACTCAAGTGATGTCCCAAATTGCAATTAAATCCACAAATCTCTTACATTTATTCATATGGCCTCGCAGGGGACCATAACTAAACTTAATCCAAAATCTCTAAAATACTAAAATCAAACAACAAGCAAGCAATACTTCAAACGAAATTCCACACGGGATACTTCTAAGTCTGCTATTAATCACCAAAATATTCCTCTTTCACTTCACTTGAAAATGATACTCGAAATGTCAACAATAATGTTGGTGAGCTCGTAGGTTTGACCTTAAACCCAAAAGCTGTACCAATATTTCAATAGTAGACAATAGTGCTATATGATAATGAATATATGCTAACAATCCAAGACATAGCATCCCCGCTAGTCATATCTCAACATCCAATAATAAATTCGGAGTCGCAACTCCCAAATCACTAACGCACCTAAAAGGCCTACCAGCTGGAGCACTATATTAGGGCGTACCACACAGAACCTTGCATGCCAAACACAATACATGCAAGTACCACACAGAACCTTGTATGCCATACACAGTACATACAAGAACCACACAGAACCTTGTATGCCAAACACAGTACATACAAGTAAATCAACACATAATATTCACATAACAGTCATAAGCACATATCTTGTCCCAAAAACAAAACCACATTTTGCACAAATCAATACAAAACATTTCAAAACACATTTGAGTATCATTTTCCCCCAACGGAAAAACAGTAAAGAGTGGGACTACGAGAACTCACCTTAAGCAAGCCTTTACCAACCAACTTCTACTACACAAGCAAATGCAACAACGCCCGCACACGACCTAGTCCAGTTAATGTCTCATTTTAATCAATCACTTCTAAAACAATCTTCACGTTTGATGCATAGAGTTTAGACGCGTTGTACAATTACCCAAAACAGTTTTAGTGGTGTGATGGTTGACGACTTATCTCCACAATCATATCAATCTCATTATCCGATAATACATACTTATACTATTTAGCGCAAATAGATAAGTAATATAATAAATATTTATAATTATTAATTATAAATATATCTCGACAAGTCCATTCGGTACAAGTACCTTAAGCAACTTCAAAATAATCATCCCCTTTGATTGAAAAATGACACGTTTAATCACAACAAACAGACCTTTAAGGAAAGTTTTTGAGAAAAACTATACTTTTTTTCTTCGTCTTTACGTGAAATTATTAATTAAATAAACTAATCAAATAATATTTTATTATTAAAAATCACAAATCATGTTTTAAGTAAAATTTCTAAGTATAAACATTTTAAACGAAAGTTTAGACATGAACCCATAAACGTTTTTTTCAAGGTTTCAACCTTAATTTCCAAAACACCTTTCACAATTCCCGACACTTTTCGACAAAAATTCCAAATCTCAAACTTATAACAACGTATCACCAAAAATGTTTTCCCCAAATAACGATCAATATCACTTCATAATTACATTTCGCTTTCAAAAATTCCGCCAAAACTCCTCAAAATGACCAAAATCGCTATTTGGGCCTCAAGCCCAACAAGGTCCATTAGGACATTTATAAAGTCCAAAATACTTTTAAGTCCAAAAACCAAGTCCATTTACATATATAGGATATACTTATATGAAGAATAATCCGGACCAACAATAAGCCCTCGCCGTTAAGACCGGCGACTCACAAGAACTAATGGGCCGTGAGTCCATAAACACTAAAATACGAATAATTAAGCTTTAAAATAAGCTAGATAAGCAAGTATGCCCTTTTGGTTACTACCATAAGCCTCAAAATAGTCCACAACATATGCCATAAACACAAAAAATAATCAAAAAATCATTTTCCCTAGTGACTTTGGGAATTTACACATGGCCTTTAAGCCCAAATAAGCCAAGAAATAGCTTAAAAATAAGCTCGAATAAGCTATACAAGCAACTTATCAAAAATAAGCATTCTAGCAACATATATTATTCAACCATCATGACCACAACATCAAAACTACAAAAACCATTATTTTCTTTTTCACTATTCACGAACCAAACGCACCCTTTTAATTCATTTCGCTTCCAAAAATCGATTTTCACAATGATCAACTTGTACAACTAACATCTATGCATCAAAATAAACCCCAAAAGTGACCAACAAAATTTAAATTTGAAAACTTACAAGAAAATCTTTAAATTTGTAGATTTCGACACGAACCGGACAATCTAAACGTTGTTTAAATGAATAACCAAACACTAGAATCAACCCAAAATATTTATGTCTTCATGTTTTCCTGATCAAAATTCAAAAATTATGAGTGTGTGTGTTGTAGGTGGCGGACGAACTATACACACACAAGAGAAGTGTGTGTTTTTATTTTTTGTAAATGGAATGGATTATGATAAAAATAATTCTAGGGGAAGCATATATGTGTACATCTCTTAGACAAAGGAGCTAAAATTTAGCCTCCTTGTCTCCCTTTTTAACCATAACCGGCCATGGGATCTAAGGGAGTCCCGGGCCTTTCTTCTCGTGTCGAAATCACTTAAAAGCTCGTAAAACTCAACCGTAAAATTTACCTCAAAGTTAAAAAGCATTTTTATTCACCTTAAAAATATTTTTCCATTAATCTAGATAGTCACTTGCCGAAATTTACATATTATACCCTTCAATTCAATTTGGACATTAACGGACGTTGTCGGACATCGTTATTCGCATTCTCTCCAAATGTCACAATCGGTCAAACCACCCGGAATATAAATAACACAACAATACCTTTCAAAAAAGATTATTAATCACAATAAACCTCAAATCATCATATATCTCATAAAATCACCATCGTCAACACGGTATAAAATCTGAATAAACTGACAAAAGTCAAATAGTCAAAGGACTATAAATAAAAATACTCAGAACACAAAAGGGCAGAGGTTACATTCTACCCCCCTTAAAAGAATTTCGACCTTGAAATTCAAACTATAACATCATACACAATTGCGGCTACTTCAATTTATCTGATCTATCTACGTCCAATAAAAAACCGATAAATTCAGCCACAGTTTGCGAAATCCCACCGAACCTTGACGATGGCAATCCTACTACGCTTCAACTTCTTAAACTCTCTTTCCAAAATTTCTACAGGCTCTTCTACAAAATTAAACTTAGCATCAACTTAGATCTCATCCAAAGGCACTTTTAGTGTTGGATCATCCAAACACTTCTTAAGGTTCGACACGTGGAACGTGTCATGAACACCATTCAACTCCTCAGGCAAATCTAACCGATAGGCCCACATAGACCTACTATCTTAATAATCTCAAATGGTCAAAGCGAAACAAAGTATGCTAACTTTTTTTTTTTTTTGTTTCACCTTTCTTCCCCAAAGCGTGAACGCCACGGTGTTACGGGGGGGGGGGAGGGGGGTAGCGGGGGACCTATTAGCCAACACCTTTATCCAATATCGACATCTTTGAGCAAGACATAGTTCACCTAATCACTAAATCTAGAGGCTTCCTCCTCTTATCGCATAACATTTCTGACGTTCACGTGCCAACCATAATCTATCCTATCTGCGAGATCGTCTCAGTATTCTCTTGCACTAAAATCATTACCTTATCAAACATGACCTTCTCCAGACCTCAGTCTCTCTACAAATCGTGTGAACGACCTTCCTACATACACATGCTTCACAAACCCACACATCTCACACTAGAATGATAACTAATTGATATATCGAAAAAACTACAACCAAAGGAAGATGACATCCCAACCTTCCTCTGAAGTCTAGGACACACGCACTAACTCATGTCTCCAAATCTAAACAATAGTACCTCACCAATCTGACCATCAGTCTGAGGATGATAAGCCGTACTCATATCTAAACGAGTTCCTAATGCCTCTTACATTGACTGCCAAAATACTCTGATGTGAAACGACCACTTCACGATATGAATATAAATCGTGATCCTACACACTATCTCTCTAGGCAACTATCTCATTCAAATACAATCTAGCGCCAACCATTTCCCATTCTTATAATCACTCACACATTCGGTAGAATAAATGCAACACCTTAGTCCAACCTGGTCCCACATTGACCAGATTGTGTCCAAAGCCCATTACTAGTACCCTAACAACTTAGTCCACAAATCCATCTCACAATCTCTGCCCATTACCTCATATTGGCGAATCTAACGTTTGAGTCAAGAGCGCAGGCCAAAAGGCCCTTTTGATGCTCAGCTTAACCTTAACTCACAAGGTCAAACACCTACTGAACATACTAGTTTATAACCATATCCTTTTTTATCATTCTAGGCCACCAATACCTATCTCCTCAAATCATAATACAATCCTTTCTCTCAGCTCCTGGGATGTACACTAGTACATTTGACTTATGGGCTTCGTCTTTTATCAGAGGTTCTCCACATCACCCTCAAAGGTACCCATATATGATCATGTAATACAAACGCTCCATCATTCTCCTAGTTTATCAATCATCTTATCCAAACCTTTGTCAATCGCACAGATTCATCCACAGCCTCAGGGCTTTTTACTTCTGAGCCGTTCAGTATCCTAACCTTGATTACTTGACTGTAAGATCATATACATAGCTCTAACTCTCTTAGGATTATAATCATATATTTCCATACTTAGGGCATCAGCCACCACATTCGCCTTACCCAGGATGGTAGAAATTTCACAGTCATAAACACATAAACAACTCTATCCAGACAACGCAGTCGGCGATAATATACAACTCCTTTCCTAACAGAGGTAAAGAAGGTAGTGAAAACAAAACTATAGTCTGCACCAAGAGGGCAAATGAAGGTAGTGCCAAAGTCTTGATCAAGAAGTAAACAACTTACCCGACATAATGTTACGGATATTCCTATTGAGCTCCTCTGCTACCCTAACATGAGTCCCTAACCCCTAGCCTGGTTCCACTTGGTTTCCACAACCTAAAATCCTCGTTAATTAGGCAACAACTTTGGTTTGGACGGCTTCTTCTCCTCCTGGTCCTTGTACTCTATACCATCTTGGATAAGTCTAGCCTAACATGTTGTATTTTCTTATTATTTTATTACATCTACTGTCTAATGATGTAACTACCACACTCATACCGATTCCCAAACAGTAGTGAAATTCTAGCAATGGTCAGGTAATCACATTCCTTAGCACACTTCTACAATATCCCTATTGCCATAATGACCAAGGGCGGTTTACAGATTGTAGCAAGTGCGACAAGGTCCACCGGGTAGCCTGGTAAGGAAGTTGTGAGGTGTACCAACCTGGGCCAAGTAACCCGTATTCTCTCTCCTAAAGGGTTTCACAATTAGAAAGCAAACTACATTCACATCCTGGTCCTCTTATTATCACCCTCTTCAATCCTATCCTTGCAGAGGTTCCCCCACATTTCTCCACTCATTCTCAACCCTTCTTCATCTTGATGTCTCAATCCTAACAAGCCTCATCGTAGTGCACCAAGAAAATCTACACAACCTTATGCATAGTCAATGGCTCCATTGCAGCCTTTAACCTATCCCCCAGATTTGTGGAAGAGCAAGGCCAACACATAACCTCTGCGGAACTCACCTACTCTTAGGATTTACACTCAATGTAGGAACTAACCTATGCCGAACTCAATGAAACCTATCAGTATACGCGACATGGCCAGCCCCGACCATAGCGTGATTCCAAAACTCAGATTCTAACTTTTGCATCTCATGACTAGGACAAAACTCTTGTATCATCATACACTTAAAGTCATTCCATGACATACTAACAACAACTTCTTGACTTAGCGTGCGGATCTGAGAGTTCCACCACATTAAAGCCTTACTCACAAATAAACCAGCAGTGTATTTCACCTTTTGGTCAATACTACAACCACTCATATCATGCACATATTCCATTTTCTCAATCCAACGAGTGAGGGCTACAACACCTCCCTTACCATCATATTCCTTAGGGTTACACGCTAAAAATTCCTTATATGAACAACCTATCCGGTTGCCATTCACTATCACATTCCTAACGTTCCCCTGAACGTTCTCATTAACCACGTTATCATTCTGATTTCCAACATTCCCTTGGTTACTAACCTGGGCCAACATGGCGGGTAAGAGGTTTCATAATTGCTGGGCAATGATCGTTGGGAAGTCGGGTGCACCTTTATTGGCTCCCCCTACATTCCCATTAGCTCCATCTACACCCCCATTAGCTCCCCTGCCTAGGTCATTTCCTTGACCATTCAATTCATCAACACGCTCATTATTACCTTCCCTAGGTCTTCTACCCCTTCCACCTCTACTAACCCGTTCACCCGTTCACCCTCCTAGTGATTCGGCAGCAGGCCGACCAGCACTTTGGGTTCTCATCCTTGGCGGAATTATCTATACGAGGGAGAACATGGGCAACGTTAGGTAAGAGGAAGAACTCGCAACAAATTTATCGAATATAGTTACTATACAAAACCAAATATACGCGCAACACCACCCTACGGTGTCAACATCGATTTGTGTGAGCAACAATACCAAGTATGAGAGAGTTGTGACACACTTATAATTACGTTGGCCACTGTACTTATATTCGCATCCTTTCCCATTCATATTCAATATTGAGCCCACTCATTTCAATGACTGACATAACTAAGGCACCAAACCAAGAACACACAAAGGCACACCAAAAGCGGAAGACCGCACAAATAGATCCTATACACAACTAAACGACGAATCTTAGGTTATAGTCTAGGCCACAATTTCCACCTAGCTTTCTCATAAAACCTTGGCTCTGATTAACAATCTGTCACACCCTGACAAAGGCGGAAACTCGGGAATGCAACATAATGAACAATCATAACACAAGGTACAAAAATAGAGAAAACTACATTGCATAAACTCCAAGTGCTATGAAGACCATCAACCTTGAACAAACTCAAGTGATGTCCCAAATTGCAATTAAATCCACAAATCTCTTACATTTATTCATATGGCCTCGCAGGGGACCATAACTAAACTTAATCTAAAATCTCTAAATACTAAAATCAAACAACAAGCAAGCAAGACTTCAAACGAAATTCCATACGGGATACTTCTAAGTCTGCTATTAATCACCAAACTATTCCTCTTTCACTTCACCTGAAAATGATACTCGAAAACGTTAACAATAATGTTGGTGAGCTCGTAGGTTTGACCTTAAACCCAAAAGCTGTGCCAATATTTCAACAGTGGACAATAGTGCTATATGACAGTGAATATATGCTAACAATCCAAGACAAAGCATCCCCGCTAGTCATATCTCAACATCCAATAATAAATCCGGAGTCACAACTCTTAAATCACTAATGCACCTAAAGGGCCTACCAGTTGGAGCACTATATAATATGGCTTACCAACACAGAACCTTGCTTGCGAAATGCCAAACACAGTTAACATGCAAGTAGCGGGGGGGGGGGGGGGGCCCAACACAGAACCATGTATGCCAAACCCATACATACAAAACCCACACAGAACCTTGTATGCAAACACATACAACAAGTATATCACACATAATATTCACATAAAACAGTCATACGCATATATCTTTCCCAAAAACAAAACCACATTTCGTACAGATCAATACAAAACATTTTCTAAAACACATTGAGTATCACTTTCCCCCAACGAAAAACAGGAAGAGTGGGGCTACGAGAACTCACTTAAGCAGCTTTAGCAACCAACTTCTACTACCAAGCAAAAGCAACGACGCGCGCACACGACCTAGCCAGTTGAATGTCTCATTTTAACAATCACTTCCAAAACAATTCTTCACGTTGATGCATAGAGTTTTAGACGCTTTGTACAATTACACCAAAACAGTTTTAGTGTTGTGTTGGTTGACGACTTATCTCCAAATTATATCAATCTCATTCTCCCGATAATACATATTTATATAGCATTTAGCGCAAAAAGCTAAGTAATGTAACAAATATTTATAATTATTAATTATTAATATAATCTCGGACCAGTCCATTCGGTATACCTTAATCACTTCAAAAGAATCATCCCTTGATTGAAAACGACACGTTTAATCACAACAAACACCTTAGGAAAGTTTCGAGATAAATTATATTTTTTCTTCTTTTAGTGAATTTATTAATTAAATAAAATAATAAAATAATATTTTATTATTAAAAATCAAAAATCATGTTTTAAGTAAAATTTCTAAGTATAAACTTTTTATGAAATTTCGACATGACCCGTACGTGTTTACAACATTTTTCCAAGGTTTCAAACCTTAATTTCCAAACACTTTTCACAATTCGACACTTTTCGACAAAATTCTAAAATCTCAAACTTTAACGTTCACCAAAACGTTTTCCCCAAAATAACGTTCAATATCACTTCGTAAATACATTTCGATTTCAAAAAGTCCACCAAAACTCTCAAAATGACCAAATATCGCTTATTGGGCCTCAAGGCCCAACAAGGGTCCATTAGGACATTTATAAGTCCAAAATACTATTTAAGTCTAAAACCAAGGTCCATTTACATATATAGGTATATACTTATATGTAGAAATAATTCGGACCACAATACGCACTCCTGTTAAGTCGCGGCTCAAATAGACTTATTGGGCCATGAGTCCATAAACTCCAAAATACGTATATTAAGCTTTAAAATAAGCTAATAAGCTACATATCGCTTTTGGTTACTACCATAAGCCTCAAAAAAAGTCCACAACATATGACATAACACAAAAATAATCAAAATCACTTTCCTAGTGACTTTGAGAATTTACATGTGGCCTTTAAGCTTAAATAAGCCAAGAAATAGCTTAAAAATAAGCCCAAATAAGCTATACAAGCAACTTATCAAAAATAAGCATTCTAACAACATATATTATTCCACCATCACGACCACAACATCAAAACTACAAAAACCCTTATTTTCTTTTTCACTATTCACGAACCAAAAGCACTTTTTTCTTTCGTTTCGCTACCAAAAATCAATGTTCACAACGATCAACTTGTAAAACTAACATCTATGCATCAAAATAAACCCAAAAGGAAAAAATAAGCATTCTAACATCATATATTATTCAACCATCACGACCACAACATCAAAACGACAAAAACCCTCTTTTTCTTTCTTTTATTGCACGAACCAAACACTAGAATCAACCTCAAATATTTATGTCTTCATGTTTTCTTGATCAAAATTCAAAAATTATGAGTGTGTGTGTGTTGTAGGTGGCGGACGAACTATACACACACAAGAGAAGTGTGTGTTTTTATTTTTTATAAATGGAATGGATTATGATGAAAATAATTCTAGTGGAAGCATATATGTGTACATCTCTTAGACAAAGGAGCTAAAATTTAGCCTCCTTGTCTCCCTTTCTAACCATAACCGGCCATCGGATCCAAGGGAGTCCCGGGCCTTTCTTCTCGTGTCGAAATCACTTAAAAGCTCGTAAAACTCAACCGTAAAATTTACACCAAAGTTAAAAAGAATTTTTATTCACCTTAAAAATACTTTTCCATTAACTTAGAGTATTCACTTGACATATTTACACTTTAAACCCTTCAAAATTCAATTTGGACATTAACGGACATGTCAGACTCGTTTTTTGGCATTTCTTAAAATTCATGGGTCAAACCACCCGAAATACACATAACACAATAATACCTTTCAAAAATGATTATTAATCACAATAAACCTCAAATCATCACATATCTCATAAAATCACCATCGTCAACACGGTACAAAATCTGAATAAACTGACAAAAGTTAAATAGTCAAAGGACTATTAATGAAATATTCAGAACACAAAAAGGGCAAAGGTTACAGTGGCTGAAGCCTTAATTCGGAAGGAAAGGAATAAGCCATTGCGTGTTCGAGCTTTGATGATGACTGTTCACAATGATCTACCAAAGCAGATTCGTGAAGCTCAGAAGGAAGCGATGAAAAGGAAGAATGTAAAGGCAGAGAATTTGGGGAGATTGATTAAGCAAATATTCAAGTTTCACCTTGATGGAACACGTTGTTTTGGAAATCGTGTTTGGTTTCCGCGATTCGGTGGATTGAGGGATTTGGTTATGCATGAGTCGCATAAGTCCAAGTAATCTATCCATCTGGGATCGGACAAGATGTATCAAGATTTGAAGCTATTATATTGGTGGCCGAATATAAAAGCCGATATTGCCATGTATGTAAGAAAATGTTTGACTTGTGCGAAGGTTATGGCAGAGCATCAAAAACCGTCTAGGTTGCTGCAACAACCCGGGATTCAGTTTGGAAGTGGGAAAGGATTACTATGGATTTTGTGAGTGGACTGCCAAGAACGCCGAGTGGTATGATACAATTTGGGTTATTGTCGATCGACTGACCAAATCAGCTCATTTCCTACCAATGAAGAAAATAGATAGTATGGAGAAGCTCATGCAACTGTATTTGAAGGAAGTTGTGTGTAGGCATGGTGTTCCTGTTTCGATCATTTCGGACCGAGATAGCCATTTTACGTCTAGATTCTGGAAATCGGTTCAGAAAGCGTTGGGGACGAATTTGGATATGAGAACCGCTTACCACCCTCAAACGGATGGTCAAAGCGAAATGACAATACAAACGCTGGAAGATATGCGTGCATGTGTGATCGACTTTGGAAGTAGTTGGGATCGCCATCTGCCGTTGGTCGAGTTCTCATATAAAAATAGTTATCACGCAAGCTTTAAGGCTACACCATATGAGGCTTTGTATGGATGGAAATGTAGATCACATGTATGCTGGAGTGAGGTTAGGGATAGCCAACTCACCGGTCCAGAATTGATCCGTGATACGACCGAGAAAATCGTCCAGAGTAAGAACCGTTTGTTAACTGCCCATAGTCGCCAAAAAAGCTACGCAGATAGGAGAACTAAGCCATTAGAATTTAAAGTCAGTGATATAATACTGCTTAAGGTATCGCCATAGAAGGGCGTTGTGCATTTTGGAAAGCACGAAAAGTTAAGTTTACGTTACATTGGGCCATTCAAGATTCCAGCTAGATTTAGTCCTGTAGCTTATACGTTGGAGCTACCTGAAGAGTTGAAAGGGATTCATAGCACTTTTCATGTTTCGAATCTTAAGAAATGTCTAGCGAAAGGCGACATTGTTGTTCTGATGGATGAGATTCAACTCAATGATAAGTTGCATATGATTGAAGAGCCAATGGAAGTTGTTGATAGAGAGATCAAGTGACTTAAACAAAGTAGGATACCTATCGTTAAAGTTCATTGGAATTCGCAAAGAGGTCTAAAATTTACTTAGGAACGCGAGGATCAGATTAAGAGGAAGTACCCTCATCTCTTTATAAGTAAGGACGAAGCGAGGATGAGCAGAGAAGTTGAGCTGAGCACCAGGACAGCGCTCCCTAAAGGAAGGGAGAATGTAACAACTCGAGTTTCAGGTCAACATTTATCCCGAGCTAAGATAATTATTTTTGCTACGTAATTAATTATAGTCGTTTATGCTATATAAGGTTTGATGAAAATTTCCATTCATAAGGTAATTTCAAGCCGTGATTGAGTTCCTATTTGTTTTTAGCGTCTAAGAAAGTCAGAAAAATTTATATCGTTGCTCCGAGAGCGTGATTATGTTATTTTTGTATTTTACGGCGTTTCTCTGAGTTTTTGTAAAAACCATATTTAAAGGTCGTGTTTTACGTGATTTAACATTTTATTAATTGTTTTAAAGTAAAATTTGTGGGACGGATTTAAAATATTTACTAATGTGGTGTAACCCGAGTTTTCGGCCGATTTTATTTATAAGAGAAACACATTGTACTGGTTTTAAAAGGATATAAGGATGGAGGGACCTAAATTGCCAAAGTACCAAATTCTTTTCCTATAAAAGGAAACCATACACACTTATAACTTTTTACCAACAAAATTTCTCTTCCTCCTCCTCTCTTGCTCTCTTTGACCGGCCACCAACAACACCACCACTTTTCGGCCAACTTTTGGACATGCAATTAAATCTGTTTACATATTATTAATCCTTGTTTCAAGGGCTACAAATCCTACTATTAAAATCCTACATGCAATAAGATTTGGAGAAGTTATATTTTTGGGTTGTTCTTGCAATTTTCGTGTATAAAGGGTTTTCAAAGGGGTTAGATTAGTGTTTTATTGAAGTTGGTTGATTGAAAAAGGTGTTGTTTGGTTTTGTTGGGTGTTTGTCCAATTTCAAAAGGCCAAGGGAAACCATAGTTTGATTTTCTTATAAGCATTATGAGCTTCTATTTATGTTTATGTGTTGGTTAATTTGTGTATATTGCGTCTTATATGATTGTTTCTATAAGATTCGAGTGTGGAAATTATTGAAAGTGTATTTGGTTATTCACCAAAGTTTGATGGTTTTGGTATGATTAAATAGGATGGTTAAGCATGTTTTGATAGTCGGATTATGTCGAAAATGTCATTTTAATAGGTTTTGGGTTGACCAAGTTTGACCAGAAAGTTTGACTTACCTATAGTAAGTCAAGAAATTTTTGAAAGTTATTTTGATTATGTCAAGTGATAGTGTTCGCCTTTAGCTACGTTTCGCTAGGTGGATCGTCACGTAACTCTTAATAATGAACGTTTTACGGCCCAGTCAAGTTTGGTTATTTTTAGGGTAAAAGTCAACTACGAAGTTTGACTTTTGAAAGTCAAACTTGCGTAAACTTTTGAATATGGCTTGTAATGAGTAATGGGTTAGTAATGTTAGTTAATTGATAACGAAATATGAAGTTCGGATTATATTATCCGGTAACTTTCTAAAAATAGAAACTTTGTGGAAAAGTGTCGTAATATTGGTAATGCGTCAAAGAGAAATGTTTTGTGTCGCACTTGGAGAATATAGTATATGATTGTATAAACGTAATAGTGATATACATATAGATGCAAGTATGTATTATATGAGTTATTATACTTTTAGTCACATACCGCTATAGATGTATTATATAGGTCGCGGTTAAGACATGAAGGTATTTGCGGTTGTTGATTTAATTGAATTGGATCTTTTGCTTAAGGTGAGTTCATAGCCTCGCATTTAAATCTTTTAATTGTTTTTAAACCCGCGAGGGGGATACATGTTTGTTTTATAAAATCAAACACATATGATTTATGGTATGCTAGACCCGAATATGAGATTGTTTCCGCATAAGTAGCTATTGTCGAAGTCCCTTATTTTATGAACCGTTAATCGCCTTGCAAGGTGAATGCTAATGCATTAAATAGATCTATTAGGCTTGACAACCCTGTCCGGGGTATGAATCCTTGTGAACACCCTGTCAAACGGACATTTTGTATTTAGAAGTAATAGGTATATGACAATAATACCTTGTTTTGGGGCACATTAACATATGAAATGGCATAGGTATTGTTAACGTTCAGTGTAATGAGCTTATTTTGTGAAAGAAAAGAAGTTGCTATACATTGCATTCGTTGCTTTGTTTTCCCGAGAACTAATTATGTGTTCAAAGATTATTACTTATTGATTATTTTAAACTCTATGAATTTCACTCAACCTTGTTGTTGACGTTTTAAAAATGTTTTATCCTAGGTAACCAAGGTTGAAGGCAATGATGGCGTGGAGGTGTCGTGCATGTGATGGATTTGTTGAAAGACTACTTGTGTGTTCCTTGTCTTTCAAAAACAATGTCTTAATTGGTTTTAAAACAATGTCTTTATTTTGAAACAATAGTTTTTCAAAAGTTGTAATGGTTGTGGTTGTGATCCCGTAGGGGCCTGAACGTGTTTTACTCTGATTAATAATGGAACACATGTTTGTTAAATGTCTCATTTGGGTCGTTTTCTATTATCTTGGTAAATGGTGCTATTTAGTAACACCCAATTGCTAAATTCCGCTGCGAAATCCAAAGTCCTTTGGTTGGGGTGTTACACTGGTACATTTCAAAGTTATGAATCATTTTATGATATGTATAATAACACAAGGAAGTATGGGGTCTTACATTGATGTTATGAGTAGGTAATCCCTCTTCGTCATCCTCATCTATAAAGATTTATTAGGTCAACTTCATCATATTCTTCTGCCAGGGCTGTTTTAGTCGCTAAATAAAAACTTTATAATGAGAAGCACCTAAATGAGATGGAATCAAAAATATTGCCAAAATAAGTACAACCACAATTTAGTCGCTCATGACAAAGAATAATGTTATGCCCAGTTTTCCATGTAAAAAGTATTACATAAATTTGACCATAGTTGCATAATGTTGAACCTTTGATATATGTTAACTTAGTGATACATACCTTGTCACCTGTATGATTAAATCTCTCATTGCAGCAACAAATCTAAAAATGTTTGACAACAATAAAAATGATAAAACAAAGTCTAACTTTTTTTATATTTATGTTTAGGAATATTGATGACTTTATTTTTGACTTACTCGCCATAGATGGGTCCATTATCCATAACAATTCTTAGGAAGACCAGTTAACTCCCAAACCATTCATGTATGATATTGTGGAAATGTTCTTTCATGCTTATAGTCATCAGTGAAGTCCTCCGATGAAGTCATCCGATGCAGGTAGTCCGTACACATCAGTGTTGTCACTACGAACTTCACCATCACATGTAAATTCCTAAAATAAAGAAAAAACGATATTTAAACTCAATAATACTCTTTAAATATAAAAATGTGTTGCTGTCAGGTTGTTTGGTTTACTGCTCTTAGGAGTGTTTGGTTGCTGACGTGGATATTCGGTTTGCTACTAATCAGGTTGTATAGAGGTTGCTTACTGGTTGTTTGGTTGTTGCTACCAAGGGTATTGTTGGTGTTGTTATAGATGTTTGGTTGCTGCTCTCAGGGGTGTTTGGCTGATATTTTGGTAGCATTTCCCTTTTAGACATATTTGACCATTTGAATATTGTTTCCTGCCCCCATAAAACGTTTAAAAGTTTGCCCATTTTAAGTAGTTTTCCAACCTATTAAAACCACCGATTTTAAATGGGTCAACGATCAAAACATCAACCCAATAATTTTAGCATAATTAAAACCTTACCCAAACAATTAAATAAATTGGTAAACTAATTAAACTCCACCAGAACTTTTGTTAATTGTAAAATTAAATTTTATAAGACCATTATTCATTTAAAAGTACGAACTACGGGCTTTGAGGGACACTTGATCTTAGTCTCTATCATAGCCTATAGACACAAAATCTTTCATAACATAATAAATTCTTAATAATAAGTCCAAGTGAGTTCACTTTGCATCATTAATTTTATATATTTTTATCACAACAAGATTATGACATAAAAATTTTGGAAATACTTCGACCTTTTTACCAGGTTAATTCCATATGAAAAAAGTTTAAAATGACTAATTTTAAGAAATGGGCACATATTTTAGCTTCGATAACCCAAACACCCATGTTCACTCATAAACTTCAAACACACCAATTCATTTAGTTTGTACATAGTATTTTTTTTACATTTTAAGGTTGTTTTGGATTTGAAAATACACTTTCGTTTATTTACAAT
Organism: Tanacetum coccineum; assembly: GCA_026074375.1. Taxonomy (NCBI): domain Eukaryota; kingdom Viridiplantae; phylum Streptophyta; class Magnoliopsida; order Asterales; family Asteraceae; genus Tanacetum; species Tanacetum coccineum. The sequence continues at coordinate 12,824 of BQNB010018869.1, read as the reverse complement.
ACCCGTAACCATGTCGACCGACCCATTTTGCCACTTCTAGAATTGTTCGTCTCAGACAAAAATAAATACCTCAACCATGAACTTTTGAAAAATGTTTTGCATCTCATCACTTGTGGGTTTGTTCCTCTGTTGCTACTTTTGCCTTTGATTAAACTATAAAAAATTCATATAAGAAAAATTAATGACCACTCTGCTGATTGAAGGACAAAAGAACAATCAAGACCTGGTTATAACTCAAAACCAAAGTTAAACTAATGGGTTCTTTTTTGTTAACTTAATTAAGCGATTGATGGTTGGTTTCAACATCACCATATAATATGAATATTCAAAGTATTGTATTATGGATCATTAATACCTTTTGAACAAATGTTCATGCCTTCACTACCAAACCAACATGAACACCACTTCGCCTCATGAGCATTGATAGTGGTTCTTCATAACATTCATGATAGAATCCAGCAACAATTGCTTATATACATGTAGCCTGCAAGTTCATAACATATTTTTCTTATACTCGACTCAAAGGTGGAGTTAAATTGCTTCTTCACCGTGCATCTCGGAAATGCCTTTACAATCTCTTTTCAGTTATGTCAAAGATGTAACAACATTTAAACCACTTGATTGTGACTCCAATGATTCTGAACGTGTTTTGTTGTCAGTTATAAAATCCTTTCAAGCATGGTTCTTGGAATAATTGGAAGCCTTCACCTATAAGGAGTCCCTATAAGGAATAATTGTAGCAAAAATCCATACACCTTAAACTACTCATTTGCGTTTAAATTAAGCATATTAGCTTAACTAACCAATTCTAAAGAGATTTAACTAATTGTTAATAATCAAAGGTGTTTATTTATACATTCAAGACATTTTTCATTAATTTTGGAATCAACCCTTTTAAAGATAATACTCTGTAAAGAACACATATTTTTTTCAACTCACAAAATACATAAGCTATTAGTTGCAATGATGCATTACAAACTATAAGCTAAATGAAATGCTATGAATCGACTGCTAAAATACTTAAATATGCTCTCACCTACACATAAGAAAGAAGATGCATCATATGATCTGAATCCCAAACAATTTCCTTTATGAGGTTCTCAACAATCGCTTGCCTCTGTTAACATTTATTCACCGTCAATAAAACTGAAATTTTATAAACACGTATAAAATTATAAAACAAAAACGAATTTCACCTCTGGATCATCTAAAAGTTTGAGTGGATAGCCGATAGCCTTCAAAACTGAGAAGATCTTTGACACAATCATTATATACCTTCATGGCTGAATATATCAAATGAAAGTGTGGAAACCGTAGAGGGGGGTGAATACGTTTCCTTTTAAAAACTTTAAATCTTTTGTATCAATTTTTACATTACTCTCTGCCGGCGGTCCCATAAATATATGGGGGCCGCCTAATACATAAGGGGGCCGCCCTATTTAAAGGGACCGCCTCCAGAAGAGGTTTTCAGACTAGATTATTTGTATCAAATCACCAATCAAGTTTGACGTAATATGAGAAGTGTCGATAATGTATTTACAATAACTAGCACATACTTTACCAATATATCCACACTCACAATGTTTACTACAAAGAGCTACACAACCATGACTAACACAACATACACAACAATTCACACAATCATAAGCACAATGCAAATGTAAAAGTAAAACGATATATGTAAAGACATAAGTAAAGAGAAAGGTAAAAGAAAATGCAAACCGGACACGGTGATTTATAGTGGTTCGGTCATGAAGCTCCTCTTTGCCCTACTCCACTCCCCGAGTATCCAACTCTAGAGTTACTTCACTAATCAACAAGCTCCTTTTCGGTGGAGAAAACCTTATAACGTTGCTTATATTATTTTTCAACACTAAGCTAGATGTCGAGTTCTTCTTCCGGTACAACCAAACCCGTTATGTTTTATGGCCCAACATAACAAACCTTGTGTTTTTATGGCTAAAACACATAAACCGCGTTCGCTTACATTATTTTTCAACCACTAAGCAAAATGTCGAGTCTAATCTTTACTAGGAATCAATTTCCATTACACTATGTATTGTAAGGCCCAAAATAATAACCAAACCATAATCAAACCTTCTAAATTTACACACCATTCGGATCTACACACTATTAAGATCGGTAATACATAGACTCGATCTATTATGTAACATTATGTTACAAATGAAACTTAACTAGCTACATAACTTTGTATCTTGACGATTGAAGAAAGTTCTTCTCATGCAACTTGAGGAAGAAGGAAAGGAAGAAGATTGGATACATTAAACAAGATTAAACAAGTTAAAATGATCAAGGTTTAGAGAGATTTGAGTGAGATCTGAGATAAAAGAAACTAAAGAAATTCGGGCAAAAGGGTTTGTGAAAATAGTTAGATGTGACCCACTATTTTTAAGGAGCTGAAAAACATCATAAGTCAAGAAACTGCGGTTCCCAGATATATTAGGGGGCCGCCGGGTATTTAAGGGGGCCATTGCCGGCCTTTTATAAGGGACCCCCGACAAACGCTGCCTATTTTTGTCTTTTGTGGTGACAAACTTGTCTGTTAAAAGTGTAACCTGTTTTTAAGGGGGGAAAGAACTAGATTTTTGAATTTTGAAATAATTACAACATAAAACATTTTTTTATAATTCAAAAATAATTTGTCTAATTAAGTTTTGAAAATTTTATTTTGCTACATTTATAAAAATGTAAAGTTTAAGACAAAAAATTATTTTTTTGATCATCCTACAAGTTTAATGCTTGTTATGTACATACCTTATGTGATTTACCGTCGGTTTGTAAACCAATGTCTCGTCTTGATGCATACTTGAGAAGTCAAGAGATGTTGATTGCATGTAATGCATTGATTGATTTTGTGATTACGAGTAACTTGTTGGCACTTTACGTTATGTTATTACAAGGTCACATGTTTGTCATTACAAAACATAAAGAGATCTATCGATTAAATAATCGTAATATTTTGCACTTACATTCTCCCCCTTTTTGATGATTGACAAACTATGTAAATCTATAACACATAGTAAACAGTTTTAAAATTTACTTGTTTACACATTCCTTCTCCCCTTTTGGTCGAAGAAAAAGATTATTTATGTAGATAATGGTTGAAGCATATACGTGGAGGTTTAAGAAGAATACATGATAAGAGGGTAGGTGCTTCGAGTATATAGGTTTGAGGTATGAGGAGAGGATATGAGAAATAAAAGTAAAGGTGATTGTGTGTTTCTTGGATAGTTTAGAATATGTCATAATTGGTGAGAGTTATGGAAAGAGAAGATAATAGGTACTTTGAGTGTACTAGGTCTGAAGGAATGAGAAAAGGTAGTTGATCTAAGTATATTGGTTGGAGGAATGAGAAGACAACATGAGAAATACCGTTGAGGTGATTTTGTGTTTCTTGGATAATTTAGAGGATGTCGTGATATTATGTAGATAATGGTTGAAGCATATACGTTGGAGGTTTGAGAAGAAGACATGATAAGAGGGTAGGTGCTCCGAGTATATAGGTTTGAGGTATGAGGAGAAGATATGAGAAATAAAAGTGAATGGTGATCTGTGTGTTTCTTGGACTAGTTTTAGAAATGTCATGAGGAGATGAGAGGTAGGCAAGAGAAGAAGGTAGGTACTTTGAGTGTATAGGTTGAAGGAATGAGAAAAGGTAGTTGATCCAAGTATATTGGTTAGAGGATTGAGAAGACAACATGAGAAATACGGTTGAGGTGATTTTGTATTTCTTGGATAATTTAGAGGTTGTCGTGATAGATGAGAAGAAGGAGATGAAAGAAAGTAGGTACTTCAATATATAGTTGAGGTATGAGAGTTTGACCTTACCCCTTTAAGGTTTAGGGTGTTTTTAAAAGTGAGGAGGTGGAAGTATTTGGAGTATGAATAAACCCTTTCATCGTATTGGACAATCCCCATCCTATCTTCCTATAAGGTTGAGCTTGCATCCACTCCTTGTGAAGTCTTCTAACATCATGGTTAAAGCTAAAATTCACTATGCTATTAAAACCATAGCTCCTAGCTCCACCCATTGCTTATTGCATCCCCTGATATATTACATTCCGTTTATATTGACTCTTAAACGAATCCATGGATCAATTAAATTTACCTCGATGACTCAGAAGTTCGATGCATTTAAATGAGGCAATATCGCTTGCAAGTGTCCACCATCGGTGTATGCTGCCCCATTGATTTGGGGGCACCAAGGAATCTAATATATTTATTGTGCTACAAATATCAAAGTTAGTAGACAAGTGCACTGTATATTATATGCAAAACATTTAGCGGGGAACTAAGACATGCACTTTCTAGGTTTTATTATTCTAAAGGGTGACACTTTGAAAGAAAGTTAGAAGCTAGACACATGCAATCAGTTATTAAAAAAATAACTAATAGATGAAAATAAAAGAAATTAAGACATATGTTTATTGAGAAGATTAGACAACACTTTTAATAAAACGGAATGGGATTCGTTTATTTGATTGACACAAAATTATTATGAGAATAAACCTTTAAAAGTAGACGAATAACACTTAATATCTTGGCAAAATATGTCAATATATATATATATATACACACACACACTTAAAAAAAATAAGACGAGGATGGAGACGATGTGCTCTTGCATGTGAATGAAATGTTCCATATGAGCCGACAAAAGTTGGGAAAGGATGAGCGGTAATAATGACAGGAACGTGTTGACGAGAGATTGATAGAAAAAATTGATATATCATTTGTATACAATTGATCTGCCATATGAATCCTATCGAGACAAGGTGGATGAGTGGGAATTTAAAGGTTTTGTTTGGTGTTTTGTGGTTGACAATTGTTGAGGACAATGTTGGGATGTGAAATGAGTTAGTTCTTTCATTAGTGTGATTAATGAGGGACTCAACAATGTAGTGGACTCAATAACACTTGAAGATTGGAATATTCTTCTTTATGTTCTTCACTTTCTAGGAAAGTGGAAAGTTTTGTGAAGGTCAGTGACATTTGAAATTCGCAAATTAGTTAAATATTTTCAGATGAAATAATTTATGTTGTCAAAGGCGTTTAGTAACAACCCACAATTTTTATCACTGTAATTTCTACATATATTATATTAAATACTACTTTTTCACGGGAATTTTTTTGCTTTATTCTATTATGTAACATAGTTTACATTTCTAAAGTAAACGAGCTCACACAACTACCTATGTCAATTCTATCTACGTTTATATCAAGTAAACGCCTTAATATGTCAAGTCAATATTCTAATATCCTCTATATCATGTACGTTACAATTTTAAGTATATTTTTCATAACTTATTAATAAATGAACTTATCCGTGTAATGTTTATACCAAAACCCTAAATACATGTAATGTATACTTTCAAAATGATTATATAAGGCTTTATGATGCATTATGTACAAGTATTCCATAGCATAAATTAAAATTATTTTTCCTAATATCATGGTTAACTAACACCTTAAAGCTTAAAGTACAAGCCGATTGTGCATGATATTCAAATGAGCTCATTTTTCTCCAAATTCTACAAGGCGTCAAGGAGATGATGCAAGATAACGATCTCAAGAACTCAAAGTCAAAACATAAAGGCTCAAAAACAAGATCACAAAGCATGAATGAACAAAGCCGTTACAAACAAGACAAGACCAAAACAAGGCAAAGCATAAACGTCAAAAGTCATATCTTCAACATCAAGGGAGACAATGATAAATCAAAGCAAACTCCTACAAGAATGTCATCAGTGGTACGGAGGAGTTTGAAGAAAGAGACCTCAACATTGGGGGAGATTGTTAGCCTTAATTATATTAAGTCAAACATGAATGTAAGCGGTCTTACAAAGTCAAACTAGGTCTTGTATTGTAATAGGCTAGTCGGGTTTAACGGGCTTGGTTTGTAATCTAATATTGTCCGTGTTGCGGGCTCAAAGCCCAAGATATGCCAAGCCCGGCCCATGTAGAAAGCCCATACGCCTACTACTTGTCATTGGGTATAAAAGGACCCTCTCCACACATGGAGAGGGTGTTGGTTACCATATTTTACACTTGTATGTGTGTGTAATCATCGACCTCTCTAGTTTCTCTCTAATAAATCTTCCAACTTTTCTTTCTATCTTTCTAGCTTTTTGCTTATTGGTATAGCTTATGTTGTGAAATGGATTAAGCTTTTGGGATAACATTTGTTAGCCTAAAATATGTCGGCTAATACAGAATTACATTAACCGGACACACAGGGGCTAGAAATGTCAAGTGTAGTAAGTAGATTGTGTCACGGGCTATATATATCCCCTCCAAACTTCCATGGAGGAGTGATGATTCATTTTACTTGTAATAAGGTGTGTGTGTTTCTCTCTCTAGAACACACACATCTTCCCTTTCTCTCACTAAATAATATGGCTAAACATTTGTTCAATCCTCCCCGACCTCCGGATCGATCTTGTTATGTGAATCTTTATGGGTAACAATTGGTATCAAGAGCTAACCTGGGGTGTTTTGTATTTGTGTTTGTTGGATTTCATGATTTTGCGCTTATTTTAAGCTTATTTTATTATTGTTTTCTGGTTAAAAAGTGCACAAATTTTTTTGTGTTTTTATAAAACTGTTTTATAACAGTTTTTTTTGATATTTTTTTGTCCATTTATTTTCTTGGTCTTACTCACCTGTTCGTTTTTTGTGTCTCATAGCCTTTTGAAAAAATGGCTTATTGACAGTTTGAAAGAGTTTTTTTTCTCAAAGTTTTTCTTGTGCAAGCAAAAGGACAACCGATCGAGTTGTCCCTCTTCATGAACCGATCGAGTAAACACCTTTGTCAACCGAATGAAGTCGTAGCCTTTATGAACCGAACAAGTAATTTGCCAAGATGGACCGAATGAGCTTTTTAACAATGTTGACCGAACGAGTTTTATACTTATGAGAACCGAACGAGTAAGTACCTATGATAACCGAACGAGGTAGAGCGGAACTAAAACAGCCGATCTAGTCAAGTTGCGAGACCACCGAACTAGTAATCTTTCACAAGAGCCTAACGAGTGGAAAACTTAAGAGCCGAACGAGTGAAAAATCTTGAGCACCGAACGAGTATCACAAGAAGGATCGATCGAATCATTTTTATTGAGTTGGACCGAACGAGTTTTTACTAGTGCAAACCGAACTAATTCACGAGAACAAGTCTATACACGTTTTAAATAGTTTTCGGTTTTTCGGTTTCGAGTGTCGGTAAACGACGGGACTTAAGACTTATATCATCGTGTTCGTGACATC
>BQNB010018868.1:0-67678 GCA_026074375.1 Tanacetum coccineum | reverse complement strand
CCACTTAGCGTAAATACATCCGCTCTAGTGGATCTAGATTCTTATAAGAATCCGTATTTCCATTACTCTATCATTTGATAGCAGCTAGATATCTTCCATAATGCAATATTGTAAGTATCATAGTACTCATTTAATACTTATTTAAATGGTCCCCATTTGATTTATTGATATATCTACTTAACCTGACTATCAGTTTTAAATCAGGTCACACACACGTCATTAGACACATAAGGTGCATAATATTCTTTGAGTATTCAAAATAGGCAACACCTTTACCTCTATTTTAAATAAAATTAAAAGATGTCATTGAATTTTAGCTAGGCCAAAATCCCCCACATTGAACCTCTCAAGAATATTGGCCTTATAATGTTTTTAACTTCAAAACAAATCCATATTAGTTCACATTCCAAGAACCATATCCAACAAGGCAACAACTAATGAAGTTCATGTCAATCTTGACTCCAACAAGTCATTAGTGGATTTGTTTATCTTCTTATCACTTCAAGTGATAATTATACCATCTATGTATAAACACAAGAGTACGTATATACTATCGATCACAAATACATCCATTAATTTCAAATCCACATTCTTACATGATATGGTAAAAATTGTTGTCCTTGTTTGAGAGCTTTCATTGAGTCATATAACGACTTAACAAGCCTACAAACTTTGCTCTCTAATCCAAGAGCCATGAAACCCTCAGGTTGGTTCATATATAGTACATTTTCTAAATCCACGTTTAGAAATGTCATTTTCATAGACATTTGATGAACTTCTAATTTTCTTAATGCGGCAATAGCAAGTACCATTCTAATCGAGGTTATTCGCGTAATAGGCAAATAAGTATCAAGGAAATCTAGACCTTCGCGTTGTCTAAATCCTTTGATCACCAATCTTACTTTGTACTTGTCAATGGTGCCATCGGATTTCATCTTCTTCTTAAAAATCCATTTATAGCCTAGTGGTTTACAACCCGAAAGTAAACCCACGAGCTCCCAAGTATGTTTTTGTAAAATAGAATCTATTTCACTTTTAATGGCTTCATTTCATTGAGCCATTCTAAGGAAGTTACCGCTTCTCGATAAGAAGTAGGTTCATTTTCTATCATAAAAGAAACAAAATCGGGTCTAAACAATTTCTCGATACCCCCCCCCCCCCCCCCCCCCCCCCCCCCCAAAACAAACAAACCAAAAAACAAAACAACCCCCCCCCCCCCAATATATTTATATTTCCCCCCTAAAAATATAATTATATTATTTATATACCCCACTCTGACATTCCCCCCCCCCCCCCCCCCCCCCCCCCCCCCCCCCCCCCCCCCCCCCCCCCCCCCCCCCCCCCCCCCCCCCCCCCCCCCCCCCCCCCCCCCCCCCCCCCCCCCCCCCCCCCCCCCCTTTCCCCACTCGGTTGTATTTGTCTCTCATCTTGGAGATCATTATCATCCCGTTGTCTATGATCTTGGACAACTTCGTCATCTATTCCAGATGATCTTCCAATTTCCTTCATTAATGAAGGAAATAAATTCTTAAAGAAGGAAACACTTCTTTATTCCATTGTCATATCCTTGTGTATATCAACAAACACAAAGAAACCATAAGCACTACTGTTATGAGCATATACTAAGAACATGCAATCACAGTTTCAAGTAAAATCTTTTGAACCTTGGGGATCAATACAGATATCTTGGCTAGATATCCCCCTACATTTGTAAATACTTATAAGATAGTCTTCTTCTCATCCATAGTTCATATGAACTATCTTATTTTCTTTACAAGGGATCTTATCTAAAAGATAAGTAGCCGATATAATCTCTTTCCCCCACATGCCATGGCGTAAACCGGGACTTACGAACATGGCATTAACCATATCTTTTAAGGCACGATTCTTTTTTCAACAATTCTATTGTTGAAGTATCAAGAGCAATAAATTTGTGTCTTATTCTAAGTTTAGCAAATAAATCTAGAAATGGAGACACATATTCACCTCCGATGTGACTTCGAACCACCTTGTTTTTTATAATAAGTTGATTCTCAACTTATATATATAGAACAATCTTGTCTATATCTTTACTCTCAAGTAAGTATACATAGCATATTTTGTACACCATCAACAAATATGATGAAGCATTCGCTATTATCTACCTTAGTAGGTATCAATTCCAAATCACATAAAACCTTGTGAATCATATCAAGGGTTCGGTTATTTTCTGTTCAACCGAGAGAAAAGACAATCTTGTCAATTTGGCTTCAACACAAGTTTTAATTTTGTAGTCCGTGTCAATACAAAAAGTGGGTATCCAATTTAGTTTAAATTAGACAACATATTGAGTTAAAATTTAAAACATGTCCGAGTCAGCCATGCCATACATTTAAATAATCAAATAAGCTGATTTCAACTCATTTTGCTAAAATGACCATTAGAAAATATATTCAGCTTAAATATTTTTGAAGACGTAACCCGTACGGACTCAAATTATGTTATTCGTTAACTCAATTTTTATTTGATTCAAACACAAGATGAAAACCAAATTTTATTAAGCAACCATCCGGACACAAGATTCCTACGAATCTTCGGCACGTAAAATGCATTGGTTAACTTAGACTCTTTTTCAGATGTGAATCACATCTCCTTTTCCCTTGATATTAGCAGTTGGAGAGTTGTCCAAAAATCGTTCTCTCCATTCTCAACTGCATTGAAAGAGTTAATCAAACTCTTATCACCATATACATGACATGATACCGAAGTGCTAATCCACCATTATCTAAGGTCGGATCCCTTCATGGCCTCAGTTTTCATGTCATTCAGACCATATAATGCATAGTTATGACATGTAAGGTTTTTGAATGATTCAAAGCATCTACCGTACACGTAACTCGAGTATTGGTCTCCCTTTTAACAAGTTCGGGAGCAGATCCTTAGATGTCACTCGTGACATTCCAAATATTTTGTTAATACGAGATCCCATGATTAGTTTGAAACTAATTTTGGTACTATTAACAACATGCTTAATCATAAGTGTTTCTTAACAAAACGATTTTAATTCGCCTTTTGTTTAAAACACTAATATTTTGTAGCATCCGTTATACAAATCCGTTTTAAAAGAAGTCTTTCGATTAAAACAATGAAACAATATCACCCATTACATAATGTTTTAACAAAAACACATATGTAATATGATGTTGTCAATTTCCATTAAAAAGATCTTAATAGATCTATTTTACATGATCTATTTCTATACTGAAACTCAACAAGGTTTCAGCAGATCCATTCATCTAAAGAAACTCAACAATGTTTCAGTAGACCCATTCTTCTAAAGAAACTCAACAAGGTTTCTATAGATATACTTGTAAACTTCAAAATTTCAAGAATTATATCTAGTTAATAATTAAACTCGACCCGGTTTAAAAATAAACTAGACAAGTCAAACAAACACTTCCACTGATTTAGTAAAAATGATGTATATAATCTGATATTTAATAATAACTTGTATAATTATCAATATCTTGTTTTAAATGAACTCTTCTTGATTTCATTGAACATGTTAGAATTATCTAATAAAATGACAACTTGCATTTTATGAGATATGTTTCAAAGCAACTCCACTTGGTGATCAAGATAAAGATCCTAAATTTATAATGAATTTTGTCGAGGCGTTTTATTCACTGAATCTCAAAGTATGATCATGATGAAATTTGTCTAGACATATTGGATGTTCATTTTTGTTTAAATTTCTTAAAGTAAGAGTGAGAGCATGATCAGTTAGCAGTTGATATTAATAAGCAATGTAAATTCCTCAAATTATGTAAATATCATATAGGAAAAAATGTTTACAAGCTTCTGAATAAGCTAATAAGGTACAATCATTGTCCATTTATTTGTAAGCAAATTTGTTTTATACAATCATTGTCCATGTAGAATTTACAAAAAAAATATTTATCTATTTGAAAAATCAGCAGGTCATATTTACTAAATCATCACAATGTAGCCGGTTTCAATACCTAGATTGGTAATAAAACAAGTGCGTTTACTAGATGTGTAAGTCTTGGAAAGTATGTTTCTATTTAATGGACTTAACCCTTGTTTCAATGAATACATTCCAATGATCTAATAAAATAAAAACTTTTATTTTAAGAGATTTGTTTCAGAGAAACTCCACTTGGTTTCAATGAATCTAAATTTGTCATGATTTGCAACTGTGTTGGTAACCGGCGCACCCGTTACGTTCACAGGAGTAGTCACATTCGTGTTTGTCATCCTGACAGATCAAACACAAGTAGTTAAATAAAATGTTATAAACCGATATCCAAGAAATTCCATTTTGATTTCTATAATCTTGTATCGGATCTGCTTCAAAGAAACTCAATCTTGGTTTCAATGAATCAATAGATCGGTTTAATAGAAACTTAATCTCGGTTTCAAAATAAACTGATCTTGAACAACTGCTTTTAAAAAACCGTTATAGATCTGTAATTCCAAGTCTGTAAGTTAAAATCTATTTAACTAAAACTGATTTCCAAAGAAACTCAATCTTAGTTTCAATAGAAAACAGTTTATAAATATAAAATATGTTAATAATAATTAATCCGATTTAACAAAAGTGTTTTTTGTTAATTCTGTTACATAGAATCTGTTTTAAGATTGTAGGGAAACATGTACACTTTTATTAAAATAAAATCAGATTATAATTAATAATAATTAACAGAAATTAAATGACAGAAAGTAAAACAGACAGAATAGGGTAGAAGCAGAAGACAGAAACTATGAACGATAAATAAAGAAAGTAGTAAAAGGTTGTGGAACGAGGCACGTGTTGGACACGCTTCCCTTAAAACAGATTCGCCGTATGTCTCCCATGGTACAACGTTCAAAGGTGTTGTACAGTCGGACCTGACAAACTTGCCTGAAATATCACGGAAAATCTTGTGTGTTTCTGATCGAAGGATGCTGGAATTCGGTAGCAAGAGAGCTCCATCTTTTTGGATTATTAAACTGAATGAGGCTATGGCTATATTTATAGTGAAAAAATTATCTTGTCCTCCAAGATAATATATCTTCCATAATTATACAAATCAGTTATTAAGAAAGTTGATTTGTATATCTTTTGTTACACAAAAAATATATCTGCCATAATTATACAAATCAGTTAAAAAGAAACCCGATTTGTATATCTTTATCACATAAAAATATTCTGTACAAACTTATTTAATAAGTTTAAATCTATTCCTAAAATAGATTTACATAATTAATCTATTCCTAAATAGATTTACATAATTTGTGTTTCACGTGTCCCACTTTGAGACACGATATCTCATTCGTATTAACTCTATTTGGGACATACTTTAGCTTGTTGTGAACTCTCTTCAAGGAGAACGCAAAATACAAGCTAATATAAATATATATAACATATACATATATTTAATTAATGTCCAAAGTTTGCAAAAACACATTTTTGCCAAACTATTTTTCCAACAGATACTACCATTATAAAGCCCGGGAAACATAATCAAGACAGTTACCAATAAACATAATTGCAAGTTATTATATTCTGATATAGTGAGTAAAAAGATTTTACAAAGTAAGAAAAAGAATTGAAGTTTGCTTTCAAATAATCATCTATCGGGAAAGGAAACAGTTCAACAATGTTTAGAGACTTATACGTCACCAAAACACCAAAATAATAAACATGATAATCCGTATATCAGCTGATCAGCAGTAGGGATTAAAATATATAATAAAAGAAACAAGCTAAGTCGCGGCAAAACTTTAGAACTTAAACAAGATTAAATTTAGGTAATAAAGAGTATGACAATCAGTCAAAAACAAGAACATATCCTTAATAACAAGTAATTCCTTAACCTTCTGAAGCAACAAAATACTACCAAGGAACAACATTAATAGTCTTCCATGACAAACATACTTAAACAAGCCAAGCAAATCCAAGCAGCAGTCTCACTTCAATGGGATACGTCTTGTGGATGGGTAGCACTAATACCTGGTCTACCATGCTTGACATGCTTGTATGATATTAAGAATAAAGCAAGGTAATGTCCAATCATCTCAGGCTTGATTTCAATCTGGTTGCAGGTCTTTCCATTGTCGACACCAACAACAATGCCGATCATATCTGGGACAATGATCATGTTTCTTAATTGGGTCTTAACAAGCTCAGGCTTCTCACCTGCAGGCTACAGCAGGTGCCTCATGTTTCTGTCAAATTTAAATTCGTATATATGAGTAAGAGAGCTATAAGACATGTATGTTGTCTAAGCAAATAACTACAAATAGGCACAGAACAAGCAGATTTGCAGTCACTATAAAATGCTTTATAGATACCAAGCTGCAAGAAACAAAGAATAGCAAAGTGCAATAAATAAGAGTTTGCATATGACAACTATAAATCACAATCGGTGTTAGTAATTTAGTGCTATTGAGGGATATGAATATACATGTACATTGATTCGGAGGTACGGAATGTACACTTAATAAACATCCCTAGATCAGCTAGTGGAGTTACAAGAATCCTATGGAAATTAGCTAATAAGTGAGTGAAACTCTTCTTTGAGTGACCCTCATGAGTGAGTGATGCTCTTTAACAGCACCGTATCATAATGATAGTCTAATCCTTATGTTAGTTAGGTTGCATCACATATATTTCCTACAATTTGGTGAGATGCATATTCATGCTTATATAATACAAAAGATTACATGATAACTACAGATCCAATATAATAGGAGATATATGTGATGCATCCTAACTAACTTAAGGATTTGACTATCCTTAAGATATGGTGCTATTACCCTCCTGCAATCCATGTGGGGGTGCACAAACACGAAGCTTGGACCGAAATGACTTGAACAAAGGTCTTGGTAAACTCTTTGTGAAGATATTCGCAAGCTGCAAATGTGTGGAGACAAATTTGGTATGAAGTTTCCCGGATAAAACAAGCTCACGAACAAAATGATAATCGATATCGATATGCTTGGCTCGTTTGTGCGCAACCGGATTTTGGCTCAAGAATAAGGCACTTTTATTGTCACAAAGAATGGTGGGTCAAGAAGGAAGCAACACCTACACTTTACGTAAAAGGTGTGTGATCCAGAAAATCTCGGTTGCAGTGTTGGCTAAAGCGCGATACTCAGATTCACAAATCGAGCGAGATACTATTGGTTGTTTCTTGGCACTCCAAGAGACGAGATTAGCACCAAGGAAGATGGAATAACTATAAGTGGAGTGTATTTGTCGATTCAACGGGCCCAATCAGCATCGAAATAACCTAAGATAGTTAACCGACTGAGCTTAGCTCAGTTGGCCACCAAGAGTATCCTTGGGTATGTGAGTTCCCCACCAACCTAGAAGTTGTGGGTTTAAGCCTCACTAGAGGCATGTGTGAAATATATTGTGAGATATGTGGTATATGTTGTGAAAAAATTCCGTTCTAAAAAAAGAAAAAAAACCCAAGATAGTTGGTTTTGTGAAACCGTATCCAATGGTGCCTTTAACGTATCTAAGGATACGTTTAACTGCCAGGAAATGATCTTGGGTTGGCGAATGGAGAAATTGTCTTACTAGGTTAACCATAAATTCAATATTATAGGAGATATATGTGGTTCATCTTAACTAACTTAAGGATTTGACTATTGATATGTGTGAAAACACATATCCGTTTTATATCAAAAATGACCCATAAAAGACAAAATTATGCTTAAAATGCTTGTATATTGCTTGTTTTGTCTTTGTGATTGCGTAGGTATGGATATAGCAAAAAATCGCAAGAAAACGGTCAAAGCTGGACAAACACGGACACGAGACGATAAAGAGTATACAAGAGCCGGGGATTTGATTGCTGAAAGGTCAAAAGTCAACTCCAGTCACCCCTTAGTCAACCAAAGTCAACTCACTAAATGACAAAACCTAAAAATTCCCAAAACAACCCCTCATTGTTAAACATATTTCATAAATAACCCTTAAAGCCCTAACGGTGTTAACTTTCTATTATAAAGAGTTAACACTCGTTATCTTTTATTTAACCTAATAACCGAGCCCAAACCAAATAAATAAACCCATGGCCCATTATCTTTTGCCCAGGTCAAAGCCCAAACCTCTCCAGTCAAACTCCCACCCTCAGTCAAAAAGAAAAAAATGGCGGGTATATCCATTTACTATTCGTTCATCGTCTTCGCAAATTACCCGCTTCTTAACATGGGGTAAATCAAAATTGAGGACGTGGCTATGCAATTCAAGTGACAAGGTCCAAGCAGGCACAAGAATACGTCATTGAGAGCTTTGATTGGACAAAACCCAAAAGGAGCAACACGTGGGACTAACAAGAGACACACCAAGGACAAATATTTTGCACTAAATCAAGTGCAAAAGAAGCACACAAGGTCTAACCCACAGAATGCCACGTTGGCAATCCATGTGCTCACTTACATAATCCAACAGTCATAAGGATGGATCCAATGATCGGTAAAGAATCAAGGGACGAGATTACAAGGAGCGTGTAACAGACTCAAGGCCTAGAAGCTTCATCTCAACTCTATAAAAGCAGACTTCATCACACACATCATGGAGTTAGCTAGTTTTTCATTTTTTCAGCTTATTAGATTTTAGCTTTTGTATTGTCCTTTAAAAATGTTTTAAGCTTAATGTTTGCTTAATGTAATCTTCTTTTCAGTATTGTAATCAACTTTCCATTAATATAATTCGAGTTTACTCTTACTTTTCTCAAGTTCTCTTTTATATAAAACTTTACTAAATAAGCTGTTATTGTTTTTAAGCCTCTAATAAGCTAATCATAAGCTCTTCTCAAGTCTTTAAGCTTGGAATTGAGCTAAATTTAATTTTTAATCTATTTAAACCTTTAAATTATCTAAATACCTATGCTATATGGATCTAGAGCTTTTGGATGATAAGCTTAACCTGGAAGAGCTTATGGGACTTAACTAGCTTATCCTTGTAAAAAGCTAGAGCTTGTAGACAGCTCTTTGAGCAATTTGAGCCTTTGTTAAGCTAAGGCAATAGTAAGTTTTTTTCCCTCTTCTGTCTTAAGTTTTCCTAGCTTATAAATTGCTTAAACAGCTTATTTGTTGCTTAATAGTGCTTATTATTGTGTTGTTATGTTAATTGAGTGCTTTTGATTATTTGTTTTTGAAATCCATAGAGTAGATCTTAGTTTTCTTCATTTTGTCTTAAAAATCTTAAAATCCAAAAAAAATAATTAGCATAGTTAGTAGCTTATAGATTCTGGCTTATTTTCTTGTTGATTAATGCTAAATAAGATTGTTAAAAGTTGTTAGTCATCTGGTATTTGAGTTTTGAATGCTAAATCTCTTCTTCATAAGCTAGAATGAGTTTGAAGGTTTTTTAAAGGAGTGTTTGGCATAGTAGTTTTAACCATAAGGTAAAACAGCTAGTGGCCATTTGGTCTTGTGATTTTGATTTAATTCTCATTTAAGTTTGTTTAAGCTAAATTTCATAAGTTAGAATAGGTTAATAAAGGATTTCATAAGGTTAGGTTAGTGCAAGTTATAACTTGTTAAGGATATTTGCAATAATTAGCTTAATTCAGTCCTAGATTGGGTAATTGCTTCCATTACCTTTAGTTGTATGTTTCTAGTATGTTAGAATCATTTTCTCAAGTCTGCATTAGATAGTTTTCAAGTTTGGTTCAAATTGGTGCAAACTGCACCAGGGTAAACATAAGTGCGAAGTAGTTTTTTAAAGTCAAATTTTCAGATAGTATAAGTAACATTTAGGTTTTTTATTTTTGGTTTACTAATAGATCTAGGGTAGTAGTTCATCTGTTTCAAGTTAATTTTCATTAAAAAGTTCTTTAGATTATCTGATTTTGCTCTCAAAAATAGCATTTCTTCTTTTAATATTCAAAAAAAAGGGAAAAGTAAGAACACACTGACTAAGGAGTTTGTTTTCTAAAAGCTCTCATTGTTCAAAATTTTTGTAAAAAGCTTTTCCTTGTAGCATTTAAGCCAGGCTTTCATAAAAAGTAAGTTTCAGTTCTTGAGGAGTTTATTTGATTGCTTAAAAATAAGTTCAAAATAGGGTGTAAGGGTTGTTTGGTTTAAAGCTTTCATAAGAGCTTTTTGAGATTTTCCAGCTTATAGCCTATCTTATTTTGCTTAATTTTAGTTCATTTAGCTCAATAGGATAGGTTTAATATAAGAGATAGCTTATTGTTTCATTAATATAGCTTAGTGTTAGCTTTAGAGTTCTTAAAGATAGAAAAAGCCAAAAAGAAAGTAGCTAGTAAACCTGTTGCTTTTAATTCCTTTTCTCTGCTTATTTTTCAGTTTTCAAAACAATTGTTTTCACAAAAGTTGTTTATTTCTAGCTTATCTTCCACTTTGTTTTTAAAGTTTTCCAAAATAAAAAAAATAAAAAAAAGGTTAAGGCTGGGACTTGAACCCACGACCTCTTGCATACAAATACATACTCTTACCATTGTGCTTCAATAGCTCATCCATCATCTTTTGTTTTCATTTGTCTCTTATACACACTTTACCTTTTAGTTCTTAAACATAAGCCGCAGCTTATTTAGGCTATTTCCCAGCTTATTAGATAAGCTAGGCATTTGTGTTAATTTTTCCTGCATTCCTTATTGCATTTAGGATTTTTTGTGATTTTTCTAATTTTTTTTCCTTTATTTGTTTAATTTCTATAATTTTTCTTAGTTTAAAAATTTCGAAAATCAATAAAAAATAGAAAAAGTTTTTAGAAAATTACAAAAAATAATTTTTAGTTATAGAATAAATACTTTTAGGTTTATAAACATTAAAATCATTTTTACCACTTTTAGATTTAAATTTCCATTTTTTAACTTTTTAATTTAGTTTTAAAAAATAGGATTTTAATATTCAAAATAGTTAAAAATAGTTTTTTGAGTTTTTATAATATTTTAGACTTTTCTAAGTTAGAAAATCATTTTTTAGAATGTTTAGGAATTAATTTGCTATTTTCTAGGAATTTAAATACATTAATTTAGTTTTTAATTCATAATAAATACAATTTTTTTTTCTTTTTCTTAAAATTTTCTTTTGTCTTAATTTAGGTTTAGAAATTAAATTTGCATTCGTAGGTTTTAATTTTATCTTAGTTGTTTATTTGTCGCGTTTTCTTCGTGCCCGTTATTTGTTTTCTTGCTTAATTGTCATCGTTTGCTTATTTTAATTGTTGATTTTAATTCGTAGAAATAGATAACCAATCCAACCTTCAAACTTATTCAAATCATTGTCTAAATTCAAACGTGGTTTCAATTTTATAAATCATTGAGGAATAACGACCCGAGAATCATACTTCCTGGTTAATTTTACGCTCTGTAATATTTATTTATATATTTGAGTGAATTTTCCTTAAGGGTCACTTTTGGAATTTTCTTAAAGCTCTCTTATAAGTATATTATCTTACGTGTATAGAATTGCTATGTCAATTTTTGGCGCCGTTGCCGGGGATTTGTGATTACGATTTCTTCGTTTGGATTTGTCGATCGTGATTTGAAGAACCTTTCATTTTCGAAAGTTACGCTTTTATAAAAATCAAAAAAAAAAGTAAAGAGTAAAAAAATATTTTTCTTTTCTTTTATTAGTATAATTATCATAAAAAAATATAATAATAAAAAAAAAAATATAAAAAAATTCACAATAAAAAAATATAAAAATAAACAAAGTTGGTAAAAGAACACCAACAAATAATACCTTCCATTGAAGTATTATCCATCAATAAGTTCCCAAACAAAAAATTTAAAAACTTGCCATTTGTGTCATTTATGAGGAACGACTCACCTTAAAAAGTAAAATTTTTAAGAGCTACCGTGAAGTAAATTTGATTATTTGGTTTAAGTTGTCTTCTCGTTATCCGTTAAAATAGATTGTTAATAAATTGAAAAATCCAAAAAAAAATAGTATAAATTTTCTTTTTCTATTTTGTGCATGCGCACTCGTTCTTAAACCCGCAACCGTAACCGTCAACAACAAGCCCCACCGGCTGTTGTAGAACCGTTTAATTTAGAAGAACCTTTTGATAATCCTCCCCTAGTTCCAATGGCCGATAACCGGACTATGGCGGAATTGCTCCAAGCACCCACCGAGGGGTACGAGGATGCAATCGTAATTCCCGAAATCAATGCTAATTTTGAGTTAAAGCATGGTTTGATCAATCTTGTTCAAAACAAGCAGTTTTTCGGACATGATAAAGAGGATCCACATGCTCACATCCGTTATTTCAACAAGATCACCTCAACGATGAGATTCCCGGACGTCCCGAGCACGTCAATTAAGCTTATGCTTTTCCCATTTTCTCTCGAAGGTTCAGCCCGGATTTGGCTAGAGAAAGAACCTCCTCGATCAATTTTGACATGGGATGATCTTGTTTCAAAATTCATTAATCAATTCTTTCCTCCTTCGAAAACGACAAATCTTCGAAACGAAATCACGAGATTTCAACAAAGATTTGACGAGTCGTTTTACGAGGCTTGGGATCGATTTAATGATCTTCTTCGAGCATGCCCACATCACGGATTTTCAGAATTACATCAACTAGATACGTTTTACAATGCCTTAAATGCTAATGATCAAGATTCGTTGAATTCCGCTGCGGGTGGAAACTTTTTGGATAAGATGCCTCGTGAATGCTTGAGAATTATCGAGAGTAAATCCAAAGTTCGTAATTCACGAAACAAGGCAGTCGTTGCCAAAGTGAGTTCGAGCTCATCTACCCCCGGAATTTCACCCGATGTTGCTGCTCTTACAACCGAAGTTTCTGAACTTAAGAATATGATGAAGACTATGCTTATCGACAAGCAAAAAGCCCAAGCTCCCGTGCCCGTAAAAGCGGTCGAGCAGAGTTGTGTAACTTGTGGAGGTGCTCATTCTTATAGAAATTGTCCCGCCACCGATGGCAATGTTTATCGAGACAACATTCAAGAGTACGTTTCACAAGCTGCTACAGCTAATTTCAATCAAGGAAATACCAATTCTAGACCTCCGATGGTTGCGAACCAAATCCGACCTCCTGGTTTTCCTCCGATTCAAAACAATCAAAACCGTTTCAATCAGAATCAAGGAAATAATTTCAACCAAAATCGGGGAACCAATTTCAATCAAAACCATGGAAATAACTTCAACCAAGGACAAATTTATCAACCTCCGACTAGTCAACCGCCGGTTTACCAAGCTCACCCTTATCAAGCTCCCGCTCCGCAAATGCAAGGTGTTTCGAAAACCGATTTTGAGAATTACGTCAAGGCTAATGATGCAGTATTAAGGAATATGCAAAATCAAGGCCAAGGTTTACAAAACCAGATGACAAATTTAACGGAAATGCTTTCTAAATTCGTAAATTCCAATACCGCTTTGACTTCGAGTTCAGGGGGTTTTGTTACACAATCTTCTCCTAGTAATATGATTACTAACCCGAAGGAAGACTTGAAGGGTATTACTACCCGAAGCGGGGTTGTTTATCAAGGACCTACGATTCCTACTTCTTCTTCTCCTAAAGTAGTGGAACGTAGAACCGAGGTGACAAAGGATACGGTTTTTCCTACTAATAACGAAAATACCGAAGATGTCCACCCTCCGGTTGTCCCAGTTGAAAACCAAATTCCGGTTTCCGAGCCAGTTGTTGCTCCCGTTAGTGCGCCGATGCCTAACCCGAAACCGTCGATTCCTTATCCTTCAAGGCGAAATGATGAGAAGCGCCGTGAAAACGCTAACGAACAAATTGAGAAATTCTATGAAATCTTTAAAGATATGAGTTTCGAAATTAGCTTCATGGATGCTTTGACTCTAATGCCTAAATTTGCTTCAACTCTTAAAGCTATCACGAATAATGAAAAACAAACTTTATGAAGATGGGTTAGAACCCCTTTGAAACGAAACATTGCTCGGCGGTCATACTTAACTAGTTACCCGTAAAAAACTTGGTGACCCGGCAGATTTTCCTTTTTTTTTCCCTTAATTTTTTCTTTTTCTTCTTTTTTCCCTTTTCTTTCTTTCTTTCCCCTTTTCTTTTTTTTTCTTTTCTTTTTCTTTCTTTTTTTTTTTTTTTCCTTTTATTCCATGTAAATAATTCAAGGAATGGATGAGTGCTTAGCCTTGGCCGATCTTGGCGCGAGCATAAATCTCATGCCATTTTCCGTGTGGAAAAAGCTTAACCTTCCAAACCTGACTCCGACGTGCATGACACTAGAACTAGCGGACCGTTCGATCTCCTGACCGATCGGTATTGCTAAAGATGTCAACGTTAAAGTTGGTGTATTCCAGTTTCCAGCCGACTTCGTGGTCGTAGATTTTGAACCAGACCCTC
This sequence comes from Tanacetum coccineum, assembly GCA_026074375.1. Taxonomy (NCBI): domain Eukaryota; kingdom Viridiplantae; phylum Streptophyta; class Magnoliopsida; order Asterales; family Asteraceae; genus Tanacetum; species Tanacetum coccineum. Next base: position 53,358 of record BQNB010018868.1, on the reverse strand, counting down.
GAGTACCTCTAATTCTCGGGAGGTGTTTCCTTAAGACCGGTCGTGCTTTGATAGACGTGTACGAAGGTGAATTAACCCTTCGAGTAGGCAATGAGGCCATTACTTACAATCTTGATCAAACTTCGAGATACTCGGCTAATTATAATGATATGACGGCGAACCGAATCGACGTTGTTGAATTAGCTTGTGAGGAGTATTCTCAGGAAGTTCTAGGATTTTCTGACGTGATCGCGAGTGGCAATCCCACTCCTGGATATGACCCAATAGTTTCAAATTCTTCTCCGACTCTCACTCCTTTCGGGGATAGTGATTTTCTCCTTCTCGAAGAAGCTGATGCTTTTCTTGCTCTAGCCGATGATCCAACTTCACCGGAAGTTGATGAATCCTATTATGACCCAGAGGGGGACATTCTTATTCTCGAAGCACTCCTTAATAGTGATCCTTCACCTCCTCCGAACCAAGGAAATTATTTGCCGGAAAATAGAAAGGAACTTAAATTTTGTGAAGCTAAAACTGCCAAATCTTCAATTGATGAACCTCCCGAGGTCGAACTTAAGGACTTACCGCCTCTTCTCGAATATGCATTTTTGGAAGACAACAACAAGTTGCCAGTCATAATTGCCAAAGATTTGAGTGTCGATGAAAAGGCCGCTCTCATAAAGGTTCTAAAGTCCCGAAAGCGAGCCATCGCTTGGAAACTCTCCGACATAAAGGGTATTAACCCGAAATTTTGTTCTCATAAAATTCTTATGGAAGAGAACCTTGGAAAAAAAAAAAAAAAAAAAAAACAAAAAAAAACAAAATAAAAAACAGCGGGGGCCCAACATCAGAGTGGGTTATCCAAAAGTACACGATGTAATTAGAAAGAGCTTGGTAAAACTTCTTGGCGCCGATTATCACTAAATCTGGATAGTCCTGGGTAAGTCCCAGTGTACAGTGTGCGAAGAAAGGAGGGATGACTGTAGTTACCAATGATGAAAACGAATTAGTACCGATGATTCGTCAATAATATATATATATATATATATATATATATATATATATATATATATATATATATAGATCTATATATATATATATTAATATATATATAAATAATAATAATATATATATATATATAATATATAAGCAAACACTCAACCAATTGCCTTTGACCAAGGCAAGAAGTCAAAATTCACTAAATAAAATATATATGTAACCGGAAGTTTGATTTCCCGGGTCGTTATGTCCCAACGAGGCTTGAATGGAAAATCGAATGACGAGTTGATAATTGATGCTTGAATGGAACGATGATTGATTGGATTTTTCTATTACTATGATTAAATATGCAAAAACGATTAAATAAAACCTAAAAACGAAAGCTATATAACTTAAAACCTAAAACGGGCACGAAAAACGAGGGTCAAAAACCTAAATTTTGCAATTTTAATTCTAGAACAATTTTTAAAATAAAAATAGACTCTACTTGACTAAAAACGAAGTTAAAAAAAAACTAGACTAAAAACGGAGTTCGTTTGGACCAAAAAACGAGTCAAATAAAAAACGGGAACGAATCCCGTTCTTTAAAAAGTGAAATTTTGTAAAAATGACCCTACAAGAAAACAACTATTTTTCCTAGAAACTATATGACAAAATAATTTTTTAAAAAAAAAGTTTATATTTTTCTGACTTTTATTTTATTTTTTATGATTTTTTTAAGTTGTTAAACAAAATAAATTATAAAAAATACTAAACGTTTACAAAAAATTCTAGAAAAATTACACAAAATAGCTAAAAGTATGACAGTCCTAAGAAAAATAAGCTGGGGAAACCAGCTTATCAAATAAGCTGTTGAATAAGCCCAAACAGCTTATGAAGCAAATGGGCCAAAAAGCCCTTATATATTAAATCCAACAAACCACTACCGGATGATTTATTGTAGCACAGCGGTAGTGGTGTTGGGTTTATAAGGGTTGAGGCTTGTTGAGGTCGGGGGTTCGAGCCCTAGCTCACCCCTGACTTCTAAGCTTCCCCTTTATTTTTTTTTCAAAATTTTTCTTAACAAAGTTGTTAAGTACTTGAAAATAAGCTTTTTTCTTAACTATGACTTTTTATGAAAGCTTATAAATAAGCTAGAATTTGGGCTTAAAAGTGACAGATTATGCTTAATGTCTTAATACTTAACTGTTTGCAAACAAATAAGCTCGAATAAGCTACTTACCTAGCAAAATAAGCTATCAATGGCTTAAGGCCATCCTAATAAGCAAAAATAACAGTAATAAGCACAAGATGAGCAACTAAAAAGCAATAATGAGCAAATAAGCAAAGCTGACCCAAAAGGGGTCCAAACAGGCTGACTAGGCACTTTTGGGCTTAAAAATAAGCCACAAGACATAAACTTAAGAACTTATAATCTAGAAAAAGGACAAGAGTACATAAAACACTATGAGAAAAAGCAAACTAAGATTACTTTGAACAATGAATAAGCAATGAAATGGCTGAATAAAAAGCTAAGACAGGCAGATTCACAAGGGCATAAATGCTTTTCTTATCTTGGCTTTTTAAACACAATAAGCTACTCAAATGAACAAATAAGCAACCACAGGTTAATAAGCGCATCTAATAAGCAATTTACAACAAAAAGCAACAGTGAAAAAGCAACAAATAAGCCAGGAGGTGGCTTATTAATGAGCTCAGCACCAGGGGAGCCTTTTTGAGCCAAACAGCCTATGTAAGCACCTTAGTGCTTAAATTTAAGCAAGAAGATTGAGTCTTATGGAAAAAGGGCTTATGGAACCTTGAAGATTTGCCTAAGGACTTCTCAGAAAAGCAAACTCAAAAGAGTTTAAAAAGCTTATTAGCCAGGAAATTGGCTTATGCAAAAGCCTAACACACTCAGAACATGCTGAGTGTGTTTTGCTTGAAAGGGGGAAAAGTTTATATGCAGGCTCAAATTACTCTAATCAAATAAGCATAAAAGAGAAAAATAGGCTAAAACAGATTGATATTGGTGTCTAAGGAACTTAAGTTTTTAAATTCAGATTATTCAAATGACTGAATTTTATCTAAAATCTAGCTTAAAAAGTAATAGTTAAATATTCAAGTTTTACTTAAGCAAATTTTGTTAAACCAAAAGCCACAACTGCAGTTACATTACACTAAATTCTAATGCATCATAACCTTTAAAACAGACATAGAAACATGGGCATTTGGCTACCTTAAGCTAGATATCAGAATAAGCAAATCTATAACACAATATTTTCACAGATTTGGACCATAGCTAGATTTAACTATATTTTTGAGATTTAACTTATAAAAGCTATTTAAAACTAACTAATAAACTATAATTAAGCTAAATGAAATAGACTGAGTTACTCCAACCCAATACATTAACCAAAATAACCCGTTTTCCCCTTATCCTAAACACCCCTTTAACTTTCTAAAAAGGTTTTTTTTAAAAATGTTTTAAAGAGATTTAGGCCAAGGGTCTTAAAACAGAAACTTAAACTTGAACAATAAGCATAAATAAGCACATTTAATTAAGTACTAAGCATAAATAAGCTGAAATTAAGTAGATGAACAGTAATATTAAAAGAAATGCAAAAAATTAAGAATTATAACTTACAAAGGTCCAAAGTTTAAGGGAACCTAAATCTTAGTCCTAACCACCCCTAGTCCAATTGTTTCTGAAACATTTCATACCCATGGCCCCATCCAATACTGACCCATCTTCCACAACATCAAAATGCTAAATCCAAAAACAGACTCAGAAACTCTTTTGATGTAATAGTAGCAGTTGAGACCAAGATCATTTCATAACAATATTGAAAACACAGAATTTAAATAGATTAATTGACATAAGTTAGAAATTTTTTCATTAATATTTTAAACTGAGTACAATGCATAAAAACTTAATAACAGGAATTAAAATTGACCTTTTTAATAAAATTACACTATTCTAAAACTACTTCTTTTCTCTGTCTTCTCTTCCTCTTTTATAGGCAGCTTGTCTTCAACTTTGTGTTAGTTGTGTTTCTTTGGTGAGAGGAAATCAAAACTTCAATCCTAGCCTTCAATATCAATTTGTGCTTCTTTTGTAGTGATCACAGCCCTTAAATTTGACATTGAGAAACGTAGGATTGCCAACATGGCATTGCTCATTGAAAGGGTTGATAGTGGAGAGGAGGGGGTGGTTTTATCCCATGGAGGTTTAGGGTTTTGCAGGGTAAAAGGGAGGTTGAGTGTTTTGGGGAAGAGGGGAAGGTAACCCCATGACCTGTGGTGGGAGTTTGAGCTTGGCGGGAATTTTGGGTTAGGGTTAGGGTTATCTATTATAAATTTAGGGGTGAAAGGTAAGATTGGAAGATGTACAACAATGGCCCCTCAAAGTGTGTTTGTATATTGCATCACACGTCCTTATTAGTTAAGCAGGTTTGAGGGGTTGGCAATTTTAACCCCTCAACCTATATATCTTAATTGCAAAGCTAGTCCCTTTGTAATATCACTCTAGGGGTTTGGCAGAAATGCCCCCTAAAGTTGTATTTCCAATAAATAACAATTTCAGCCCCTATCTTTTATCTTCTTGTAATATAACTTTGGGAATTGGCAAATTTAGTCCATCAAGTTATATTTTCTTCTGATATATCTTCTCGGGGTTGACTTTGACTTTGACTTTGACTTTGACTGTTTGACTTTTCTGATGACCCTTTGACTTTGACTTTTGGCTTTGATTTGGTTTCGTCTTCTCACACTTTTCCATTCCGTGCTTAGTTTTGTCGTTTTAGGCTTTGTTTTTCGTCTTTTTGTGTGATATCCGTTTCCTGCACAATACAATTGCAAAACAAACATATATTTGGTAATTTTTGTCTTTTTTTTGTCATTTAAGTCCATTTATAATGGAAAAATGGCATGTGTAATTAAGCACATACCAACCGAATAGACTTGTAATGGGATGGAGAGTATGTATTGATTATCGTAAGTTGAATGAAGCCACCCGGAAAGATCACTTCCTTTTTCCGTTTATGGATCAAATGCTCGAGAGACTCGCAGGAAATGAATACTATTGTTTCCTCGATGGCTTCTCGGGTTACTTTCAAATACCAATCGATCCAAAAGATCAAGAGAAGACCACATTCACCTGCCCATACGGAATGTTTGCTTACCACCGCATGCCTTTCGGCTTATGCAATGCACCAGGCACGTTCCAGAGGTGTATGCTGGCTATCTTCCATGATATGATTGAAAAAACAATGGAAGTTTTCATGGACGACTTTTTAGTTTTCGGAAATTCTTTCTCTACGTGCCTTTCCAATTTAGAAAAGATGCTTAAACGGTGTAAAGATACTAATTTGGCTCTAAATTAGGAAAAAAGCCATTTTATGGTGAAAGAATGCATCGTTCTTGGACACAAAATTTCAAATAAAGGAATAGAAGTCAACAAAGCCAAAATAGACGTCATTGCTAAATTACCTCATCCAACTACCGTCAAGGGTATTAGGAGTTTTCTCGGACATGCAGGTTTCTACCGTAGATTCATCAAGGAATTTTCAAAAAAAATTCGACCCATGACCCATCTCCTTGAGAAAAACACTCCTTTCATTTTCTCCGAAGATTGCATTCAAGCTTTTCAGATTTTAAAGAAAAAACTTACAGAAGCTCCAATTCTGATTGCCCCTGACTGGGACAAGCCCTTTGAGCTTATGTGCGATGCAAGCGACTATGCCATAGGTGCGGTTCTGGGGCAACGAATTGAGAAACACTTTAGGCCTATACATTATGCAAGCAAAACAATGACCGAGGCAGAATCAAACTACACCACAACAGAAAAGGAAATGTTAGCTGTGGTGTACGCTTTCAAAAAATTCCGGTCATACCTCATCATGAATAAAAGCATAGTGTATACGGACCATTCCGCCCTTAAGTACCTATTTGCTAAGAAAGATGCCAAGGCAAGATTGCTACGATGGGTTCTCCTTCTTCAGGAATTCGATTTTAACGTAATTGATACGAAGGGAGCCGAGAACTACGCGGCCGATCATCTTTCCCGATTAGAAAACCCATATGAAAATGTTCTCGATCCAAAGGAAATAAACGAAAATTTTCCTCTCGAGACACTTAATATGGTGACTTCTCGTGGTAACCCAAGTACCCCGTGGTTTGCCGATTATGCAAATTACCACGCGGGGAATTTCATTGTCAAAGGAATGTCAACTCAGCAGAAAAACAAAATTTTCAAAGATGTCAAACACTATTTTTGGGACGACCCTTTTCTATTCAAAACCTGTGCGGATCAAGTGATCCGGCGATGTGTTTCAGGCCAAGAAGCTGTCGACATCCTCACAGCTTGCCATAGTGGACCCATCGGGGGACATTACGGTGCCAACTACACCGCCAAAAAGGTTTTTGATTTAGGATTTTATTGGCCCACAATCTACAAAGATGCCCATGAGTTAGTAAAAAACTGTGACTCATGCCAGTGTCAGGGAAAAATTTCACAACGTGATGAGATGCCATAAAATTCCATCTAAGTGTGTGAAATCTTTGATGTCTGGGGCATAGACTTTATGGGACCATTTTCGTCATCTAGAAGAAATAAGTACATACTCGTAGCCGTCGATTACCTATCAAAATGGGTTGAAGCCAAGGTGTTCCCCACTAACGATGCTAGAGTTATAGTTAAGTTTTTGAAATCTCTTTTTGCCCGATTCGGTACACCGAGAGCTATTATAAGCGATCGTGGGACCCATTTCTGTAATGACAAATTTGCTAAAGTAATGTCTAAGTATGGGGTCACTCATCGTCTTGCTACCGCTTACCACCCTCAAACGAGTGGTCAAGTCGAGGTGTCAAATAGTGGGTTAAAACGTATTTTAGAAAGGACGGTTAGAGAAAACTGTGCCTCATGGTCCGATAGGCTTGATGACGCTCTATGGGCATTCCGTACCGCTTGTAAGACACCAATTAGTTGCACACCTTACAAGCTCGTGTATGGAAAGCCGTGTCATCTACCTATCGAATTAGAGCATATAGCGTATTAGGCATTAAAACATGCTAATTTCGATCTTCAAACCGTGGACGATCACCATAAGCTGCAACTTAATGAACTTAATGAGCTTCGTGATCAAGCATACGAGAATTCTTTGATTTATAAGGAGAGGACAAAGAAGCTTCACGACTCAAAGATCAAAAACCGCATTTTCAATGTTGGTGATCAAGTCTTGCTTTTTAACTCTCGTCTAAAGATATTCTCGGGAAAGCTTAAAACCCGATGGTCCGGCCCTTTCACTATAACCGAAGTTTTTCCATATGGCACTGCAAAATTATCTCACTCCGACGGATCAAACTTCAAAGTGAACTGCCACCGACTGAAGCACTATTTCAGAGGGGACACACCACCCATGGTTGTCCCGGATCTCCAGACTTTCCCTAAGGACGAATGAATTCAGGGATCGAGTCAAGCTATGTGACTCGGTTACCAAAAACAAAGCGCTTCATAGGAGGCACCCCATGCTTATCCATTTTTCTTTCTAGCTTCTAATGTGTTGTGAGGAGGCTTGTACTCTTCTGATTCCGATCTTTGTGTTTGTTGTTTGTACTTGTGATTGTTTGCAGGATTGACCTAAATTTTCTTAAGTCTCTCGTGTTTGGTGTTTTGTCCCGGTCCACTAGAGTTTCCTAGCCTTTGCTTGCAATTAGTTTGGGGAAATCCGATATCCTAAAGATTATTATCGTCTAACATTTATCTTTTAGCAAACTTAATAAATGGCTAGAGATTTTTGTGATACTTTCTTCATGTTTGAGTTATACATTCGACCTTTTTGAATTCTAGTATGGGGTTTTTAAGTCTTAGGCTAGGAAACATTGAGGACAATGTTTGATCTTAGTATGGGGTAGTATATCTTCAATATGATCTCGCCTACTTTTACTCGTTGTTCTCACGTACCTCGTTTTCCCGCCAAAATTTTTCAAAAATATGAAAAACTTTAAAATTTTCAAAAATAAAATAAGTATTTTTGTCATAATTTTGACTTTCTTGCTGGGTAGAATAAGAGTAAATTTTGACCTGATCGAGCGTGTTGAGCTTTAGCTTGTTCCTTAACTTTTAGGCTAAGCGTTCGTTAGAATTTGCGAAGAACGAAAAATGATAGAGTTAAGTATGAGTGGAATGCTAAGCAAGGATTAGTTGGAAATCTTAAGAGCTCATGTATGTAACTTGTTGCTTTTTCTCCCATAAGCTCTTAACCGGACTAATATACGTGTTGTTTTTGGAGATTAAACTTAAATCAAGAATTTTTATGTAATATATAGCTAAAATTTTAGTCTTAGTTCAAATTTATACTTGAATTTTTCCAAAAGAAGTCTTCTCTATAAAAAAAATAACGATGAATGAAAAATTTAAAAATAATAATAATAATAATAAAAGTTGTGGGCTGATAAAAGTTTACTACCTCTTGCCGGCTCACAACCGATGTGGTAGTCTTCTAAAGAAAGCCCATAGTAAGAATAAAAATCCGAGACCGATAAAAGTTTGCTGCATCTTGCCGGCTCACAACCGATGTTGCAGCCTTCTAAAAGGTCGAGGGTTACAATTGCATAAATGTCTAAAAATTAAGTTTGAATTAATAAATAGATTTCTTTTTGTTAAATTCAAATATGCTTTTGAACTTTGACTATTCTATTTTATAAGCTATGAATATTCGGGAAACCTGAGAGTTTTTGAAACCTAAGGTCCATGAGTCTCGATACTAGTCTTTGTGGGGTGTCAAAATCCTGGTCACTTAGCCACAATGTTGGGATGTGCCGAGACGAAATTCGCTACATGGGATGATCTCGCCTTCAAATTCATTATTCTTGGGTGGAACGTGAAGCATAGTATGTTGCAAAACCTTGATCCATGGTTGAAATTCATAATAGCACACTCACTTAAGATATAATAAATATAGGGAGTGAAAAGTTTACAAGTTGCAAATATGAGTAGTGTTAGCATCTTTTCTGATATTTAGCTGTGATTTCGTTTTAAGCTTGATTTGGATAAGTGAAAATTCGAGGACGATGAATTTATCCTTTTTGGGGCATTCTCAGATCGAAATGCATCTTGTTCTATGATCCCTAATGGTTATGAAAATAATGAAAGTCAAAATATCCTTAGTTATTAAAAAAATGAAAAAAGTTTTATAAAAATGGGAAAATGGGGTGTTTTATAACTTGTGATTTCTTAACTCTCTCCACAAAAGTCTTTGCTACTTTTCAAAGATTTAGTTTGGAGAAGTTTTGAGGTATTTGGTTATAGAGCATATAATATTGCGTAAGGACACACAATCACTTAGTTTGGGGAATTTTGATATGTGTGAAAACACATATCTATTTTATATCAAAAATGGCCTTAAAAAGATAAAATTGTGCTTTAAAATGCTTGTATAGCTTGTCTTATCTTTGTGATTGTGTAGGTACGGATATTGCAAAAATCTCAAGAAGACGGTCAAAACCGAACAAACACGGACACGGGAAAGGAAAGAGAATACAAAAGCCGGGAGAATGCTATCAAAGGTCAACAAAAGTAAACTCATGGTCAACAGTGGTCAACCACAAAAAGACAAAACCCAAAATTACCAAATCAGTCCATCAAAGAAAACTAAATTGCAAAAATAGTCCCTAAACCCTAACGGTGTTGACTCTTTTTATTACAAGAGTTAACACCCGTTAACCTTATAACAACACCAAGCCCGAGCCTAAACTTACCCCGTGGCCCAAAACCCTTTATAAGCCCAAAAGTTAAACATATAACCCCGGGTCAAAGCATAGTCAAACTCCCACCCCTTTTGTAAAAGTAAAACACGGGAAAAGAAGTTGTTACTATTCACCCATCTTCAACCTTTTACCCAACGTCACAATCATAGGGTAAAATTCAATTGACAACGTGGAAAGACAATTCAAGTGATAAAGACTGACATGACAGAGTTATACGTCAAGAAATGCTCTCATTGGTGGAAACCCCTCAAGGTGAATGCCACGCGAATGAAGAAAACACACCAATGGCTAGATTTTTGTACTAAAATACGTACAAAAGAAGCACAAAAGGGTCAAATCATGGATTGCCACGCTGGCAATCCGTGTGATCACATTTTTGATCCAACGGTGGTAACAAGGCATCCAATGATTAGCAAGAATCAAGGGATAAGATGACAAGGGGCGTGTAACAACCTCCAGGACCTAGAAGCTTCCTTGGCGGCTATATATGCAAGCAAGGACTCACTCACAAGATATATCTAGGAGTAGCTTATAAATTAGCTTATAAAAATTAGCTTTTGTAATTTTCATTTAAAATGTTTTAGCTTAATGTCTTTTTAAATGTAATTTCCTTTTCAAGAATTGTACTCAACTTTTTCATTAATAGAATTCGTATTTGCTTTTCTCAAATTCACCTAAAACTTTGTCTAATAAGCTAGTAATGTTAAATAAGCTCCTTATAAGCTTAGATCAAGCTCTTTGAGTCTCTAAGCTCAAATTAAGCTATTAAAAAGCTCTTAATAAACTTAAATCTTAAAATTAGCTTAATACCTTGGCTTATTGGATTTTAAGCTTTTGGAAGATGAGCTTACCATGGAAGAGCTCATAAGGACTTTTACTGGCTTATTCTTAATAAGTCAGAGCTTGTAGATAGCTCGTTAGAGCCTTTGATACCATTGTTTAGCTAAGGTTCCTTATAAGATCATTTACTCTTTCTGTCTTAATTTTCCTAGCTTAATTTGCTTAAACTGCTTATATTCTGCTTACTTGTTGCTTAATTGAGATTATTGTTATGTTTCTATGCTTATTAAGTAGTTCTAATAATCTGTTTTCTAGTAATATAGCATAAATCTTAGTGTTATTCTCTTTGTCCTAAAAATCTATAAAAATCAAAAAAATATATTAGCTTAACTTGTAGCTTATTGTTTCTAGCTTATTTGCTTATAGTTTTATGCTTATTAAGGTTGTTATAATCTATTTGTTATCTGGTTTTTCGGATTTAAGCTCTTAATTTCATTTTCATAAGCTAAAATGGTTTTGAGTCTAGTTAAAGGGGTGTTTGGCATAGCAGTTTTAACTTCAAGTTAAAACTGCAGTTGGCCATTTGGTCTTTTGTTTTTGGTTCAATCACTCATATAAGTTTGATTAAGCTAGTTTTATAAGTCAGAATAGGGTGAATCAAGTTTTCATAAGTTAAGTGTTTACAGGCTCAAATCTGTCTAGTCATTTGCATTAGTTAGCTTAGATTTCTTTTATTCTTAATCATCATCTTAATTTGCATTTAGTTTAGTGTTAAAATAGAGTAGAATAAAGGAGCTTAAACCTGCATTTATAAAAATTTTGTTCATATACATGCCAACTGCATCAACAGTTCTTTTATGCAAACAGTTTCTTTGTTAGCTTGATTTCAATTGGTAAAAAATACTTTAAGCTTTTCAAAATTCTTGCACAAGTAGATTATAAGGTAGTTTAAGTAAGTTTGAGCTTATCTTAGCTCATTAAGCTTATTAGGTTATCTGTTTTTAGCTTTTAAATAAGTTCTTTGTCTTTTCAATTTCAAAAACTCAGCATGATTTGAGCCTTAGGCCTGTTTTTAAGTGCTTTTGTAAATAGCAATTGAGTTTCAATCCTTGTTTCAAAAGTTGATTTTGGGAGCTTATTAGTTGTAGAATAAGCTTCAATAAGGCATTTCCCCACAAGGATCCAAGAGCTTATCTTAAAATAAGCTCAAAGATCCCTGTAGGGACTGTTTGGTTTTAAGTTTTCCATAAGTGCTTATTTTGAATTTCTAGCTTATGGCTTGTTCTTTGTGCTTATTCTTGTTCATTTAGCTCTTTAGGTTAGTATTAGCTTATTAGTAGCTTAATTTGTCATAAACTTAGCTTATTGTGGTCTTTTAGATTATTAGTTTTAGAAAAAGAACCAAAAAATAAAGTTAAGTGTTTCTGTCAAGTTATAAGCTGTTTAACAGCTTATTTAGGGCTTTTCATAAAAAGTTTCTTTTATTAAAAGTGCTTATTTTTAGCTTTTCTAAAACTTTGCTTTTATAAGTTTTCAAAAATAAAAAAAAGGGAAGGTGGAAATCGGGGGTGAGCAAGACTCGAACCCCCGACCTCAACACCCTCAAAGTGCCAAAAAGAAGTTAAGTAGCCTCTGTCCCATGATTAAAGCTATTTTTCACTTTATTGGCTTTTAATTCATAAAAACGTTCCTTTCATTAAAATTGCTTATATTTAGGTGCTTAATAACTTTGCTTTTTTAAGTTTTTATAAAAAAGAGAAGGTGGAAATCGGGGGTGAGTAAGGCTCGAACCCCTGACCTCAACACCCTCTACCCTTTTATAACACACAACACACACTCCACTACGAACACGCCCTGGGGAGCTTTTCATTATAACTTCGCAAAATCTATTTCTTATACTCATTTTCACTTTTAAGCTTTATAAGCTGTTTTAGCTTATTCCGTAGCTTATTCATTAAGCTGTGACCACAAGCTTATTTTTTCTAGGATTATCATCACTTTTAGGACTTTTTGGGATTTTTTCGTAATTTTTCATTATCGTTTGTTATTTTTAAACATTTAATTTAGTTTAAAACTTTAAAAAAATCATAAAAAATAGAGAAATGATAAAAAAAAATATAATTCTTTTTTAGAAAATTTTCTTTTATCACAAAGTTTCTAGGAAAATTAGTTTTGATTTCGTAGGGTTTTAATAATAACCCAAATATTCAATTTTTTTACAGAACGTGATTTGTTCCCCGTTTTACCATTTTTCGTGTTTTTTAAGTTCTATTTTAACTCCGTTTTGTTTTAGAGTTTTTCTTTAAAACTTACATTTAAGTCCAATACAGTAACATTATTAAAAGAAAATTTTAATTTAGGTTTAAAATTTAGAAATTTTAAGGTTTTTAAAGCTTTCAGTTTAGGTTCCCGTTTACGTTTTTATTAAAAGTTTTATTTTGCCCGTTATTTATTATCCTTCTTAATTTGTTATTATTTGCTATTTTAATTTGAGAAGTAATATCAAATCAATACTTTGTTTCCTAATTCAAATCATTAATCCTGAACAACAGAAAACGTGGTTTTCAATTTCACAAATCGATTGAGGAATAACGAACCCGGAATTCATACTTCCCGGTTTAATATACGTATTATATATATATATTTGAAGATTTTCCTTTTTACCTTTGTCCTCAAGGGTAATTTGGTAATTTTCCATTATTTTATATTTTATTATTACGTGTGTTGATTTCTACGAATCAATTTTTGGCGCCGTTGCCGGGGATTTGTGATTAAGATTCTTTCGTTTGAAGTTTGTTGATCGTGTTTTGAAGAACCTTTCGTTTTCAAAAGTTACGCTTTTATAAAATAAAAAAATTTAAAAAAAAGTAAAAAATATTTTTCTTTTCTTTTAGTATAATTACCATATAAAAAATATTTAATAAAAATATAAAAAAAATCAAAAATATAAAAAAAATTGTCCATAATAAAAAAATAAAATAAACAAAGTTGGTAAAAGAACACCAACAAATAATACCTTCAATTGAGGTATTGTCCATTAGTAAGTTCCCAACTCGAATCAAAGATTTAAAAACTTGTCATTTGTGTCATTTACCGAAGTAAACGCTCCACTTTAAAAAGTACAATTTTTTAAGAGCTACCGTGAAGTAACAATTTTGATTAATTTTGGTTTTAATGGTTGTCTATCTCGTTATCCGTTAAAATAGTTTGTTAAAAAATAATAATAAAAAAAATAATAAAAAAATTAGTTTAAATTTTCTTTTTTTATTTTGTGCATGCGCACTCGTTCTCAAACCCGCACCCTTAACCGTCAACAACAAGCCTCACCGGCTGTTGTAGAACCATTTAATTTAGAAGAACCTTTTGATAATCCTCCCCTAGTTTCGATGGCCGATAAAACCGGTACTAATGCGGAATTGCTCCCAGAGCACCCACCGAGGGTGTACGAGAATGCAATCGAAATTCCCGAAAATCAATGCTATTTTTGAGTTAAAGCATGTTTTTTGAAGTCATCTTGATTCAAAACAATCATTTTTTCGGACATAGATAAAAGAAGGGATCCACATGCTTCACATCCGATATTCAAATAAGATCACCTCAGAAACGATGAGATTCTCGGATGTCCCCGAGCCCGTCCAATTAAGCTTAGCTTTATTCCATTTTCTCTCAAAGGTTCAGCCCGCATTTGGCTAGAGAAAGAGAACCATCTCGATTAGTTATTTGACATGGGAAGATCTTGTTTCCAAAATTCATTAATCAATATATTTTCCCTTCCTTATAAAAACGACAAATCTTCCGAAACAAAATCACGAGATTTACAACCAAAGATTTGACGAAAATCGTTTTAACGAGGCTTTGGGATCCGATTTTAATGATCATCTTCGAGCATAAGGGCCCACAGTCAAGATTTTTTAGAATTACAATCAACTTATACGTTTTTCAATGCTTTTGAATGCTAATGATCAAGATTCGCTGAATTCTGCTGCGGGTGGAAACCATTTTAGAATAAATGCCTCGTGAATGCATGAAAATTATCTCGAGAGTAAATTCAAGGTTTCCGTAATACACGAAACAAGGCAGTCTAGCCAAAGTGAAGTTCAGAAAACAACAACCTCTGTAATTTCACCCTATGATTGCGCTCTTACACCGAAGTTTCAAACTTAAGAATAAGATATGACTAAGCTTATCGACAGAGCAAAAAGCCCAAGCCCCGTGCCGTTAAAGTGGTTGAGCAAGTTTGTGTAACTTGTGGAGGTGCCCTCATTCCTTATAGAAAATGACCAGCCACGATAGGCAACGTTTATCGAGACAACATTCAAGATTACGTTTCACAAGCAGCTGCACGCCAATTTTTATATTCAAGGAAATACCTAAAATCAGACCTCCCTCTGGTTGCAAAACCAAAAATCCGCACCTTGAGGTTTGTCCTGGTTTTTCCCTCCGATTCAAAACAATCAAAACCATTTCAATCAGAATCAAGATACAATTTCCAACCAAATACGAGAACCAATTTCAATCCAAAACCGTGTAAAATATCTTCTACCAAGGGACAAGTTTCACCAAACCTCCGACTAGTCCAACCCACCGGTATTAAACCAAGCTCAACAACCTTATCAAGTTCCTTTCCCGCACTTGGCCAAGGTTTTTTCAAAGACCGATTTTTGGTGGAGGAATTATGTCAAGGCTAAGAGTGCAACTATTATGGAATACGCAAAATCAAAGGCCAAGGGTTACAAAACCAGAAGACAAAATTTAACAGAGATGCTTTTAAGTTTCGTAAATTCCAAAACCGCTTCAACTTCGGTTACAGGTTCCTCTTCCAAGTAACACGTTACTAACCCAATGAAGACTTTGAAGGGTAATACTACCCGAAGAGCGAGGTTTGCTTATCAATGACCTACGAATCCCTACTACTACTTCGATCCTAAAGTATGGAACGTAGAACGATCTAGGTTGACAAAGGACCGATTTTTCCTACAAAAACGGAATTACGAATAAACGTCCAAACCTCGGTTTTGTCCCAGTTGAAAACCAAAATCCAGTTTCTGAGCCAGTTGATGCTCCCGTTAGTGCGCCGATGCCTAACCAAAAATCGTCGATTCCTTATCCTTCAAGGCAAAATGATGAGAAGCGCCGTGAAAATGCTAACGAACAAAAAGATAAATTCTAACGAAAATCATTTAAAGATATGAGGTATTTTCGAAATTAAGCTTCATGATGCTTTGACTCTTATTCCCAGAATTTAGCTTACAAAACTCTAAAAGAGAGCCTTAATCAAAAATAAAGAAAGCTATGATGAGATGGCTAAAAAACCCTCCCCTTTGAAGAACATTGCTCGCGGTCATACTTAAACAAGTTTAACCCGAAAAACTGGTGGACCCCGGCAAGATTCCTAATTCCATGTAAATTTTTCCCATAATGGAAGGAAGTGCTTAGCCTTGGCCGATCTTTGGCGCAAGCATAAATCTCATGCCATTTTTCCGTGTGGAAAAAGCTTAAACCTTTCCAATCTACTCCGACGTGCATGAAACACTAAGAACTAGGCAGGACCCGGTGTTCGATTTCTCGGACCGAATCGGTATTCGCCTAAAATGGTCAACGATTAAAGTTGGGTGTAATTCCAGATTTCCATCCGACTTCCACGGTCCAGTTAAGACTTTGAACCAGATCCTCAAGTAAAACCCTAATTACTCAGGTGGTATTTTCTTAAGACCAGTCGTGTTGTTTGATAGATATTTTACGAAGGCGAATTAAAACCCTATGAGTAGACAATGAGGCCAATTACGTAACAATCCTTGATCAAAACTTTCGAGAAACTCGGTTAAACAATAAATATTTGCCGGCGAAATCGAATCGACGTTGATGCATTAGCATGTTGAGGAGTAATTCTCAGAAAGTTCTAAAGAATTTCCAACTGATCGCCAGTAGCAAATCCCACTCCCGTGCTTATGACACGATAGTTTCAAATTCCCTTCTCTGACACTCACTCCTTACGGGGAAAGTGAATTTTCTACTTCTAGAAGAAGTAGAATTGGCATTCATTGCTTTAGGCCGACGATCCAACGCACCGGAAGTTGATGAATCCTATTAATGAAACCCAAAGGGGACATTCTTAATTCTCGAAGCACTACTAACTTTAATAGTGATCCTTCCACCTTCAAGCCGAAACCAAGTGAAAATATTTTGCCGGAAATTAATTTGCCGAAAATTAGAAAGGGAACTTAAAAAAAAAACTGTGTGAAGCCAAACTTGCCAAATCTATGTATCAATTTGAAGACCTCCCCAAGGTCGAACCTATTAAGGACGTACCACCTTAACCCGCCTCAACAATCATACTTCGAATTGCATTTTTGGAAACAACCAACAAGATTGCTGGTTATAAATTGCCCCATAAAGATTTGAGTGTCGAAGAAAAAAAACCGCTGTGATCCTAGTCATTGATTGCCTTTAGCTTCATCATACAGGTTTTAAATTCCCCAAAGCGAGCCCATCACTTATAAAACTCTCTGACGAAATGGGGGAATTAACGTCGGAAATTTAGTGTTCTCAAAAAATTCCTAAAAGGAAAGGACTATGGAACCGCGGTCCAACAATCAAGAAAGGGTTAGTCCAAATAATCCATGATGTCCATTATAAGAAAGAGGGTTGAAAAAAAAACTTCTTAGTGACCAGCTGGATTGAATCTCTACCCCCATCACGTATAGTCCTTAGTGAGCCATGCCACTGTGAGCCAAAGAAAAGGAGGAAAATGACCGTAGTGACCAATGAAGTGTGAAAATGAGTTAGTAAACCAACTAGACTTTGTAACCGGGATGGGGAGCTTTGTATTGAATTTACCATAAGATGGAAAAGAAGCCACCACCCGGAAAGACCATTTTCCCGTTTGCCGTTTATGGATACAAATGCTTGAAGACCTCGCTCCCCACAAACGCACGCCCCACCCACGCGACGCACCCCCACCTCCACGCCACCTGAAGGTCCCCCGCCCCCACCCACACAGGAAAATGACTACAATTGTTTCCGTCGATGGTTTTTTTTAAGGTTAACTTTCAAATACCAATCGATCCGAGAATCAGGAAAATAACCACCATTCAACCTGTCCCGGAACGGAACGTTTTTGCTTAACCGCACCGGCCAGCCTTTGGCTTATGCAATGCATCAGGCAAAAACGTTCCAGAGGGTATGATGGCAATCTTCCCCTTCCTATGATATATGATTAGAAAAGACAATGAAGTTTTCCAATGGATGACTTTTCAGTTTTCTATTCCCTCTTCTTCGGAAATTCTTCTTTCCCTCTATGTGCCTATTCCGAATTTAGAAAAGGAGCTTAAAAAACCATTGTTAATGAACACTAATTTGGCTCTAATTGGGAAAACACCATTTTTAAATGGTGAAAAGAAGGCATCGTACTAAACTTGGACATACAAAATTTTTCAAGAAAGGAAAAAGAAGCCCCGATAAAAGCCAAAAAATATGACGGTCATAGGCAATTTTAACCAACCTCACCCAACTAACCGTCAAGGTACATTAGAGTTTTTCCTCTTGGACAAGCAGATTTTTTTACCGTGAGATTTCAAAACATGTTCAAGGTACCCCACGACTTTTCAAAAATTTCCCTCTCTCAGACCCATGACACATGCTCCAGTTAGAAATAACACCGTCCTTTAATTTTCCCCCTCAGAGGAATGCTATTCAAGCTTTTCATACCTAATCGTCCTCCCACCCCCGACGCTACCCCCAACCTTGATAGTGCCCCCGACAGGGACCAGCCCACTTGAGCTAAATGTGCACTGCTAGCGACTATGCCATAGTGTGCGGTTCATAGTGCAACGAATTGAGAAACACTTTTAGTCAAAACATTAATGTCAAGTCAAAGACACAAATGACCGAGGCAGAATCAAAACCTACAACCACAACAGAAAAAGGAAATTGAGTATAGCTGTGGTGTAAACGCCTTTCATCAAACCCAAAAAAACCCAGGTCATACCTCATATGAATAAAAGCACAAAAGTGAATACGTGACCAATTCCGCTCTTTAAATAAAGGTACCTATTTGCTAAGAAAGAATGCCCAAGGCAAGATAGGAGTTGGCTACGATGGGTCGTCAATCTCCATCTCAGGAATTCAAAATTTTAACGTAATTGGGATACGAAGGGAGCCGGAACTTAACTCGGCCGACCCACCCGCCCACAAACCATATACCCTTATAAGAAAACCCCCATATGAGAAAGTTCTTATCTCGAATCCAAAGGAAATAAACGAAAAAATTTTTTTCAAACTGTCGAGACACTTACAATAATGGAGACTACTTCACGGGTACCCAAGTACCCCCCCCAGACCCCCCCGTGGTTTTCCGAATTAAAGCAAATTACAAAACCACGGGGAATTTCATTGCAAAAGGATTGTTCCCAACCTCAGCAGACAAACAAAATTTTTCGCCACATAAGATGTCAAACACTATTTTTTTTTTTGGTACGACCCTTTTTTTTTTATTTCAAAAAACAACAAAACCTGTGCGGAATTCAAGTAATCCGGGCCGATGTGTTTACATAGGCCCAAGAAGCTGTCGACACATCCTCCGACAAGCTTGCCATAGTGGACCCATACGGGGACAATTACGGTGCCAACTAAACACCGAGGCCAAGAAAAGGTTTTTTGATTTAGAAATTTATTGCCCACAATCCTACAAAAAGATGCCCATAGTTAGTAAAAAAACCTGTGACTCAATGCCAAGTGTTCCAGGGAAAAAATATTCACAACCGTGATGAGATGGGCCCCATAAAATGTCCCCATCTAAGTGTGTGCAATCTTTTGATGTCTGGGGAATAGGACAATTATGGACCATTTTTCGTCATCTATAAGAAAAAATAAGTACATTAACTCGAAAGGCCGCATGATTACCTAACACAAAAATGGGTTGAAGGCAAGGTGTTTCCCCCACTAAACATGCTAGAGTTTATAGTTAAGTTTTTTTGAAAAATCTCTTTTTTCCGATTCGGTAACACCGAGAGGCTTATTAAAAAGCGATCGTGGACCCAATTCTGTATACAAATTAGCAAAAAAGTAAGTCGAAAGTATGGTGTCACTTACTCATCGTCTTGCTACCCACGCTATACCCACCCTCAAACGAGTGTCCAACGGTCGAGGTGTCAAATAGTGGTTAAAACCGTAATTTAGAAGTGACGGTTTAGAGAAAACTGTGCCTCATGTCGCCGATAGGCTAGAAGACGCTCTAGAACAGGCAATTCCGTACCGCTTGTAAAGACACCAATTTAGTAGCACACCTTACAACTCGTGTAGGAAACCGTGTCCATCTACCATCGAGATTAGAGCATAAAGCGAAAAATTAGCATTAAAACATGCTAATTTCGATCTTCAAAAACCGTGGAACTATCACCATAACTGCAACTTAAAATGAACTTAATGAGCTTTCGTGGATCAATGCAAAACGAGAATTTCTTTGATTTATAAAGGAGAGGACACAGAAGCAACTTCAGTCATCACATACACGACTCAAAGATCAAAAAACCCGCATTTTCTAATGTGGTGATCAAGTCCTTGCTTTTTTAACCTCCCGTCAAAGATATCCTCGGGAAAGCCAAAAAAACCCGATGGTCCGGCCCTTTCACTATAACTGAAGTTTTTCCATATGGCACGCAAAATTATATCACTCCGACAGACAAACTTCAAAGTGAATTGCCCACCGACTTAACACTACTTTAGAGGGGACACAGCCACTCATGGTTGTCCCCGTATCTCCAGACTTTCCTAAGGCTGAATGAATTCAGGGATCGAGTCAAGCTATGTGACACGTTATGACCCAAAAAGCAAAGGCGCGTTCGTTGGGAGGCACCCAATGCCTTTATTCCATTTTCTAATTTTCCTTTCTAGCTTTCTTAAATTTGTTGTGAGGAGCTATGTACCTTTCGATTGCCAGTTGATGTATTATTGTACTTGTGATTAATTTGCAGATTTTGACCCAAAAATTTCTGAAGTCTCTCGTGTTTCGGTGTTTTTATTTGGTCCCCGGTCCCCAACCTCTAGCTTTTCCTAGCCTTTGCTTGCCATTAGTTTGGGAAAAATCCGATAATCTAAAAAGATTATTATCGACCTAACATTATCTTGTTAGCACACACTTAATAAAACGGCTATAAGAATCTGTTATGATACTTTCTTCCTTCATGTATAGGTTTATGCATTTCGATCCTTTTGAGTTCTAGTATGAGTTTTTTAAGTCCTTAGCAAGAAACAATGAGGACAATGTTTTGAGTTTTAGTATGGGTAGTATATCTACCGATGATATTGCCTTCCTTTTACCCGTTGTTTCTCACGTTACCCCCATTCCCACCAAAATCTTTCAAAAATAGGAAAAAATTTAAAAATTATACAAAAATATAAAATAAGATATTTTGTCCCATAATTATGACCTTTCTTTCCTGCTGGGTTAGAGATAAGAGTTAAATATTAGACCCCGATCGAGCGTGGTTGAGCTCTAGCTTGTTCCTTAACTTTTTATAGGAAAAGCGTTTTCGCAATCTTTTGGGAATAACGAAAAAAATGATAGAGTTAAATTATGATTAAGTTAAGCTAAACAAGGATAAGTTAGAAATCTAAAGAGCTCCCATATGTAACCTTGTATTTGCTTTTTCTCCCATTAAAGCTCTTAACGTATAATATAAACGTGCCGTGCTTTTTGGAGATTAAACTTAAATCAACAAATTTTTATGTAATATATAGCAAAAATTTTAGTCTTAGTTCAATCTTATACTTGAATTTTTCAAAAAGAAGTCTTCTCTATATAAAGTAAAAAAAATGATAAAATGATAAAAAAATATATTGATAAAAGCTGTGGGCTGATAAAAGTTTACTACCTCTTGCCGGCTCACAACCGATGTGGTAGTCTTCTAAAGAAAGCCCATAGTAAGAATAAAAATCCGAGGCTGATAAAAGTTTGTTGGCATCCTTTCCGTCTCACAAGACTGATGTTGCAAAGCCTTCTAAAAGGTCAAGGATAACAATTGCATAAAATGTTTAATATAAAGTTAATTATAATAAATTGAATTCTTTTTGTTAAAAGTTTAAATATGCTTTGAAACTTTGACTATTCTATTTATAACTATGTATATATAGGGAAACCATGAGAGTTTTTTTTGATCCTAAGGTCCGTTGAGTCCCCGATAACTATCCTCAGTGGGGTGTCCCCAAAAGCCTGGTCCACTTAGGCCACAAGTTTGGGGATGTGCCGAGACGAAAGTCGCCAACATGGGATGAATCTCGCCTTCAAACTTATTATACATGTGTGGAACGTGAAGCAATAATATTTACAAAAAACATTAATCCATGGTTGAAAATTCAATATAGCAACACTCCACTTAAGATATAATAAAGTCGGGAGTGAAAATCCACAAGTTGCAAAAAAATGAGTATTTACATCTTTAACGATTATATAGCCTGCGATATTATGTTATAAGCTTGGGTTTTATGAGTAAGTGAAAAGCCGGGGACGATGAATTTATCCTTTTTGGGGCATTCTCAGATCGAAATGCATCTTGTTCTATGATCCCTAACAATTATGGAAATAATGAAAGTCGAAATAATCTAAGTTCTATTATAAAAAAAATGATTTTTTTTATAAAAATGGGAAAATATGGTGTTTTATAACTTGTGATTTCTTAACTCTCTCCACGAAAGTCTTTGCTACTTTTCAAAGATTTAGTTTGGGAATGTTTTGAGGTATTTGGTTATGGAGCATATAATATTGCGTGAGGATACGCAATCGCTTAGTTTAGGGAATTTTGATATGTGTGAAAACACATATCCGTTTTATATCAAAAATAGCCTTAAAAAGATAAAATTGTGCTTTTAAATGCTTGTATATTGCTTGTTTTGTCCTTTATGATTTGTGTAGGAATGGATTATAGCAAAAACTTAAGAAACGGTTAAATCCCGGACAAACAACGACACGGAAAGGAAAGAGAATACAAGAGCCGGGAGAATGCTATCAAAGGTCAACAAAAGTCATCTCATGGTCAACAGTGGTCAACCCTCAAAAAAGACAAAACCCAAAATTCCCAAATCAGTCCCTCAAAGAAAACCAAATTGCAAAAATGGTCCCTAAACCCTAACGGTGTTAACTCTTTTTATTACAAGAGTTAACACCCATTAACCTTATAACAACACCAAGCTCGAGCCCAAACTTACCCCGTGGCCCAAAACCCTTTATAAGCCTAAAAGTTAAACATATAACCCTGGGTCAAAGCATAGTCAAACTCCCACCCCTTTTGTAAAAGTAAATCGCGGGAAAAGAAGTTGTTACTATTCACTCATCTTCAACCTTTTACCCAACATCACAATCATAGGGACGTAGAGAGACAATTCAAGTGATTAAGGCTGACATGGCAGAGTTATACGTTAAGAAATGCTCTCATTAGTGGAAACCCCTCAAGGAGAATGCCACGCGGATGAAGAAAACACAAAAAGGGCTAGATTTTTGTACTAAAATACGTACAAAAGAAGCACAAAAAGGTTCAATACACGGATTGCCACAACCGTGCAATTAGGAAATAACCCGTGTGATTACATTTTTGATAATCCAACAGTGGTAAAAAGCCAATCAATGAATAGCAAGAATCAAGGGTGATAAGATGACTAAGTGGCGATGTAACAACCTCCAGAGACCTAGAAGCTTCTCAGCGGCTATATAATTACATGCAAGACCTTCACTCACAAGATGATATCCCAAGAGTATCTTATAGAACATTAGCTTTTGTAATTTTTCATTTTAAAATGTTTTAGCATAAATGTCTTTCTTAAATGTAAATTCCTTTTTCAAGATTGTACTCAACTTTTTACATAATAGAATTCGTATTTTGCATTTCCTCAAAATATCACGCAAAAACTTTGTCTAATAAGCTAGTAATTTAAATAAGCTCCTCAATAGCTCAGATCAAGCTCTTTAAGTCTCTAAAGGGCACCCCCCCCCCCAAATTAAGCTATTAAAAGCTCTAATAAAACTTAAATCTTAAAATCGCTTAATACCTTGGCTTAATGGATTTTTGAGCTTTTATTGTAAATGGAGCATACCATGAAAAGCCCCACAATAAAGGACCTTATTTACTTGTCTTAAATTCTTTAATAAGTCAGAGCTTGTAGATAGCTACATAATAGCCTTTGATACCCTTTGTTTAGCAAGGTCTTGTAAGGTTTTCAATTCTCTTTTTCTTGTCTTAATTTTTCCTAGCTTTAATATGCTTAAACGCTTATATTCCTGCTTAGTTGTTGCTTTAATTGGAGATTATTTGTTATTTTTTTAATGCTTATTAAGTAGTTCTAATAATCTTTTCCTAGAAATATAAAGCATAAAAATCTTATTATTAAATTCTCTTTTGTCCAAAAAATGTATAAAATCAAAAAATAATATACACTTAAACTATGTCTGCTTATGGTTATCTAGCTTAATTGCTTATAGTTTTTTATGCTTATTAAGGTTGTTTAAAAACTATTTTTGTTTAATCCTGGTTTTTTAGGATATTTAATCTCTTTATTTCGATCCTTTCCATAAGCTAAAATGGTTTTTGAGTCTAGTCAAAGGGGTTGTTTGCATCGCATTTTAAACTTCCCAAGATAAAAACTGTAGTTGGCCATTAAGTCTTTTTGTTTTTGGTTTCAATCTCTCATAGAAGTTGATTAATCTAGTTTTATAAGTCAGAATAGGGTGAAATCAAGTTTTCACGAGTTAAGTGTTTATATGGGCTCATCCCAAATCCTTCTCCATCTCTTCTGTCTAGTCATTTTGCCATTAGTATAGCTTAGAATTTTCCTTTTAAGTCTTTAATCATCATCTTAATTTGCATTTAGTTTAGTGTTAAAATAAAGTAGAATAAAGGATCTTAAACCTGCATTTATAAAATTTTTTGCTCATATACATGCCAACTGCATCAACAGTTCTGTTATGCAAACAGTTTCTTTTGTATAGCCGAGTTCAAATTGTAAAAAAATACTTTTAAGCTTTTCAAAATTGTCTTGCACAAGTAGATTATAAAAAGGGTAGTTTAAGTAAGTATGAGCTTAATTTTAGTCTCATTTAAGCGTAATTAGAGTTATCTTAATTTTTTAAGCTTTTAAATAAGTTTCTCTGCTTTTCCCCAATTTTCAAAAACTCAGCATATGTTTTGAGTCCTCCCCCCCCCCTTAGGACCTGTTTATAAGTGCTTATTTGGTAAAAATGCAATTTGAGTTTAAATCTTTGTTTCAAAAGTTGATTTTGGGAGCTTATTAGTTGTAGAATAAGCTTCAATAAGTCATTTCCCCACAAGGATCCAAGAGCTTATCTTAAAATAAGCTCAAAGATCCCTGTAGGGACTGTTTTGGTTTTAAAGAGTTTTCTATAAATGCCTTATAGTGAAATTTTTTTAAGGCTTTATTGGATATGTTACTTTGTGTCCATTAATTTTATGCATTTTAGCCCTTATTAGGTTAAGAAGAGTAAAATAAGGCTCAGTATAACTTTTTCCCAAGACTTGTCCTAGCTTTAAGATAGTTTTAGTAGAGCTTATAAGTAAAAGCTTACAGTACTAACACTAAGTTTAGTACTGTTTAAGCTTTATTAGGATATTTTTAGGCTTATTAGTTATTCTCTAGTAGCTTATTAGGTTAACTTTAGTCTTAGAAGTACTTTTTATTCTTAGGTTTCAGCTTATTTCAACTTGTGGAGTTCTAAAAATTCTTTAAAAAGCCAAAAAGTAGTTAAGTAGTTTCTGTCATATTATAACCTGTTTTTCAGCTTATTTAGGGCTTTTCATAAAACGTTCCTTTTATTAAAATTGTTTATATTTAGGTGCTTAATAACTTTGTTTTTTTTAAGTTTTTATAAAAAAAGAGAAGGTGGAAATCGGGGGTGAGCAAGGCTCGAACCCCCGACCTTAACACCCTCTACCCTTTTATAACACACAACAGACACTCCCACTTACCCAAACGCCGCCTTTGGGACTTTTATCAATAATAAAACTTCCTGCAAAATCTATATCTTATACTCATTTTCTTTTTAAGCATATAAACCATTTTAGCTTATTTCGTAGCTTATATCATTAAGCTGAGACCACAAGCTTTATTTTTCCTAGGAATACTCATCATTTTTAGGACTTTTTGGGAATTTATTTCCCCGTATTTTTTTCATTATCCGTTTTGTTATTTTTAAACAATTAATTTATGCTTTAAAACTTTAAAAATTCATAAAAAATACAAAAATAATCAAAAAAATATAATTCTCTTTTAGAAAATTTTCTTATATCATAAAGTTTCTAGGAAAATTAGTTTCAGATTTCGTAGGGATTTTAATATACAAAATTTCATCTCTGTGAGTATAAAGAACGAGATTTTGGTCCCGTTCCCGTTTACATTTTTCGTGTTTTTAAGTTCATTTTAACTCCGTTTTTGTTTTAGTTTTCTTTAAACTTACTTTTAAGTCAATTACAGTACATTTAAAAAGAAAAATTTATTTTAGGTTTAATTTTAAAAATTTAAGGTTTTAGCTTCTGTTTAGGGTTTCTGTTTTACGTTTTTAGTTAAAGTTTTATTTGCCGTTATTTGTTTTCGTGCTTAATTGTTATTATTTGCTTATTTTAATTTGTAGAAGTAGATAATCAAATCAATCTTTATTTCCAATTCAAATCATTGTCCGAACAACAAATGTGGTTTCAATTTTACAAATCGTTGGGGAATAACGACCCGGGAATCATACTTCCCGGTTAATATACGTATTATATTATATATATATTTGAAGATTTTCTTTTTTACCTTTGTCCTCAAGGGTAATTTGGTAATTTTCCATTATATTATATTTTATTATTATGTGTGTATTGATTTCCACGAATCACTAGGCTTGTTGCTCGAGATTGTACATACCAAGACTTCATGAACTGTCAACCACTCAACTTCAACTGAACGGAAGGAGTTTTCGGATTGATAAGGTGGTTTGAGAAGATGGAAACAGTGTTCCATATCAGCAATTGTCCTGAAAAATACCAAGTCAAGTATGCTACTTGCACATTGTTAAATAGTATACTAACTTGGTAGAACTCACATAAGAGGACTATTAGAGTCGAGGCTGCATTCGCCATGCCATGGAGAGAGCTCATGAAGCTAATGGCTGAAGTGTACTGCCCAAGAAATGAAATCTAATAGATGGACTCTGTGTTGTGAAATTTGACCGTAAAGAACAATGATTTGGCTGCTTATATTCAGAGATTTCAAGAGTTGACTATGATGTGCACCAAGATGGTCCCCGGGGAGGAGGATCGGGTTGAGAAATTCATTGGAGGACTCCCCGATAACATCCAAGGGAATGTAATTGCTGCTGAACCTACAAAACTTCAAGATGCCGTTCGAATTGCTAACAACTTAATAGATCAAAAGTTGAAGGGATATGCTGTGAAGAATGATGAGAACAAAAGAAGATTGGAGGTCAATCAGAGAGACAACCGTGGATAGCAGCCACCATTCAAAAGGCAAAATGTTGGAGGTCAGAATGTGGCGAGAGCCTATACGGCTAGCAACAATGAGAGAAAACCATATAATGGACCGTTGCCTCTCTGTAACAAGTGTGAGCTTCATCATGAAGGGCCTTGTACTGTGATATGTGGGAAGTGTAACAAGGTTGGGCATTTGACCCGGGAGTGTAAGGTCACAAATCCCACTACTTCTACTCAGAGGGGTTAAGTAGTGAACCATAGAGTTTTAACTTGTTTTGAGTGTGGAAGGTAAGGACACCACAGGAGTGATTTCCCAAAGCTGAAAGATTAAAATTATGGAAATAAGGCTGGAAACAAGAATGGTGTTGGTGAAGCAAGAGGAAAAGCTTATGTGTTGGGTGGAGGAGACGCTAACCCCGATTCAAATGTCGTCAAGGGTACGTTTCTTCTCAATAACCATTATGCTTCTATAATATTTGATTCTGGCGCCTATCGAAGTTTTGTGTCGACTACTTTTAGTACTTTGCTTAACCCCTGATACTTTAGACGTTAGCTATGCTGTCGAATTAGCTGACGGGAAAATTTCTAAAACTAATACCATACTTAGAGGCTGTACGTTAGGATTGTTAGGTCACCCATTCAATATTGACCTAATACCAGTGGAACTTGGTAGTTTTGATGTCATCATCGGCATGGATTGGTTAGTGAACCATCATGCGGTGATCGTGTGTGATGAAAAGATTTTGTGAATTCCTTATGGAGACGAAGTTTTGATAGTTCAAGGTGATAGAGACGAAAAATGAGAGAAGCCAAAGTTGAGCATTATATCGTGCACTAAAACTCAAAAATATATTAAGAGAGGTTGCCTAATTTTTCTGGCACAGGTGACGAAGAAGGAAATCAAGGACAAGTCAGAGGAGAAGCGACTTGAGGACGTGCCGACTGTACGGGACTTTTCAGAGGTATTCCCAGAGGATTTTCCCGGATTACCACCATCGCAACAAGTTGAAGACTTGGTCCCAGGTGTTGCACCTGTGGCACGCGCCCCATATAGTTTAGCACCGATATAACAAGAATGGTCTACTCAGCTACAAGAACTTTCTGACAAGGGATTTATAAGACCGAGTTCCTCACCTTGGGGAGCCCCGGTCTTGTTTGTCAAAAAGAAATATGGATCTTTTTGGATGTGTATCAATTACCGTGAACTGAATAAGCTGACTGTGAAGAATCAATATCCACTTCTGAGAATCGACGACTTGTTTGATCAGTTGCAAGGGTCAAGAGTCTACTCTAAGATCGACCTGAGATCTGGTTATCACCAACTCAGAGTTAGAGAGGAAGACACTCCAAAGACAGCGTTTAAAACACGCTACGGTCACTATGAGTTTCAAGTGATACCGTTTGGACTGACTAACGCACCGACGGTATTCATGGATCTGATGAATCGGGTGCGCAAACCGTACTTAGATAAATTCGTGATCGTTTTTATTGATGACATCTTGATTTACTCCAAGAGCGAAGAAGAGCACGCAAAACACCTTAAGTTAATTTGGAGTTGCTTAAGAAGAAAGAACTGTACGCCAAGTTTTCGAAGTGTGAATTTTGGCTGTCGAAGGTACAATTTATTGGTCACGTGATTGATAGCGAAGGCATTCACGTGGATCTGGCTAAGATTGAGTCAATCAAGGATTGGGCATCGCCCAAGACTCTGACAGGGATTCGTCAATTTCTAGGTCTTGCTGGCTATTACAGACGATTTATTGAAGGTTTCTCAAAAATTTCCAAGCCTATGACAAAGCTGACTCAAAAGAACGTGAAGTTTGATTGGAGTGAAAAGCCAGAAGCTGCATTTTAACTGTTGAAGCAGAAGCTGTGTAGTGCATCAATTTTCGCTTTACCCGAAGGAAGTGAAAACTTCGTGGTTTATTGTGATGCTTCTCGTAAAAGATTAGGCGCAGTTTTGATGTAAAGGGAGAAGGTCATAGCCTACGCGTCACGCCAACTTAAGGTTCATAAGAAGAATTACGCTACACATGACTTAGAGCTTGAAGCTGTAGTGTTTGCTCTCAAAATGTAGAGACATTATTTGTACGGCACGAAATGCATTATGTTCACTGATCAAAAGAGTTTGCAACATATTCTAAATCAGAAAGAGTTGAACCTGAGACAACGTAGATGGTTGGAGTTGTTGAGCGATTACGACTACGAGATTCGTTATCATCCAGGAAAGGCGAACGTGGTGGCGGATACCTTGAGCCGAAAGTGTAAAACCCCGTATTTAAGGTCACTACGTATTCCGTATTATCGGTTATTTTCTAAATTTTAAATAATTCATTTTTATTATTTTAGTTGATTCTTATTAAAATCGTCAAATTCTAAACCCTCACGAATCCTACAATGTAAATTTATCCGTTTTATCGATCGAGAAAATCAACGAAAGTCATATTTAGCCATGAGAGCTTATTTTATTTTATTTTTATTAATTTTCATCTTTTATTCGTGTTTGGCCGAAACCGCGTCAAAAATGATATTTTTACAATTTTAACATTTTAAATAAATGTTTAAGCCCAAACCAAACACTCCATTTTATTTATTTTTACTTCTCATATTAAACTCTAAAACAAACACCTCCTTAATTGTTTTAAGCTCTAACAAAACCAAAAAACCAAACACCACTTTAATTTTTATAAAAGATGAGAAGTCAATTGAATAATTAGGAAAGTCAAACAAAGCCCATAAGTCCCTCCCCATATATCTTTTGGTCGGCTAATAAATCCCACTCAAATACTTACCATATTTTTTTATACCAATGTTTACCTTAATTGATAAACCTTATATATTAAACTAAAGGGTAATACAAATTTCAACCTTTCCTAAACACACAGCTAACAAAACAACCGACCTTCTCTCCCTCTCCCCTCTGCCTTCAATGACCACCCAACAAGAACAACCATCACCTTCAAATCTCCATCAAAATCACTCCTAATCTATTCCAAATCAATCACAAACTAAACACTAAACACTTCCCACAACAAATAACCACCATGCATCAAGATTTAAGAAGATATTGATTTTATTAAACTTTCAATCTTTGAGGGTTTGGTCTAATTAAGGACAATTAAGGTAACAAGGAGTAGATAATTAGTGTTTTTAAACAATTTTGGTGAATCGAATCAAAGTTGTTGGGTCTTCCTTTCTCTTCTTGGTGGTCGGCCGATTATCAAACCACAAGGGTTTGATAGTGTTGTATTTCCTTCTCTTGATTTAACATTGTAAGCACTTTTGTTTTTATTTCACTTTAATCTCTTATGTATATATGCATGCATGATGATTTTTATAAATTGGGATCCATGACTAAGTTATGAAAATATGAGTTTTGGTTATTGAATGTTTGAGGATGATCAAATAGGTTTAATAATAAATATAGGTTAGTTTGAATATATTGAAAGCAAATTGAAGCGAAAAATTGAAGATTTGTGAGGATTTTGAAACCCTTCTTTAGATCAAAATTTTAGGCTTGACTCAGCGAGATGCGCGTTGTTGTAAACTGAGATTTAAGAGATTAGTTTGGTGGTGGTCGTTATAATAAACGTGTGGTAAAAATTTGAGCTTCCAACTCTTAAAAACGAAAAAGATATGACGACTTGAAGTTGAGAAATTGTTTCGACAAAATTCTGCACACGTTGTCTTTGTGCAGAATTTTAGTTTATCTTACGAGTAGTGTAACTTGGCCATGACAATAGCTTTTCTAGATTTTCAGGACTCTATGACTAATTACTTTGAGTCTACTTTCCAACGAACTAGGCCTCGTCGATTTTCAGAATGTAAAAGTGAGTCAAACCCTTTGTACAAGATTAAGTGTCAAAACTGTGTTTGTTGTCCAGAAATTCGATTGTAAAGATGTTGTGTGCAGGCGGGTCAAAACTTATTATTTTTAGACGAAATTTAAACTAGAGGTTGTCCATAATATGTGTGACCTACTGAATTTTTTTCAGATTTTTATAAAATGTTTTGAGGGGTCTGCTGTAGCCAAACTTTTGCAAAGTTCAGCAGACCCTGTTTTAGAACAAGTGTCATTGATGTGTCTTTCATAATAAGATTACTTAGGCTATGGTTTATGGGTGAACTATGGTAATTAAATAACATATAAGGGTAACTTAATATGGAGGGAGATCGACTAGTTCGACCATTTAGCGTTACTTTAAGTGAGCCGATCATCTAGCTAAAACGTTACAATTTTCAGAAAAAGTGTAAGCTAATAGAAATAATAAGTGGAGTTGTAATGGATTCCTAAGTATAAATCTTTATGCGCGTGCTATATATATACATGATATAATTTCAATAAGTTGCATATTTTATATCATTTGAATATTAATAATAATATATTATTATTATTATTAATAGGTCGGGGTTGATTGTTGACACTCGTCTTTTTCGTTTGGATTTCTTGATCACTATTCTTATCCACGGTGAGTTTAGAGCCCTACCTTTTCTCTTTTAATGGTTTTTATAAATTGTTTTCGGGGTGAGAATACATGCTCGTTTTACTAAATAAATTTATTGATTTCTACTACTTAAGTGTTACATGACTATTCTTATTAAAGCTTTATTTGCTTATTACATGACTTCCAAAACATGTGGGATACATGGCTGTTTTCTTATGAACTGATTAAAGCTTGATTTGTTTACTACATGATTTGAGATCATTAAATTCCTATATATGAAAATCGTAAGTTTTGAATACATTATTTGTTTTACTTTGGACACAAGTTCTTTCAAATTGTATGCTATCCAGATATTTGCCTGAATATTATTGCCTAAGTTACCACACTGCCATCTAAGTCTCCTTTCTATCATGAACCGTTAATTGCTATTGTAGTAAGCGTGAATGCTGTGAATAGATCTATCGGGACTGACAATCCCCGTCTGGGCTGTGGTTTCTAGATAATCATTGACGCATTTAACATTTAAGGTATTCTTTAGGGTGTTTGGCAAAACACCTTACATTTTTTAGGGCAGACATTTTGCGTTGATTGCATTACCAGTTAAGGTTTCGGGGTCATGAGCTTAGTGCAATAATATATATTACTTTTTGGACTTGGTGAATTTGTTTCTCTCGTCTACACTACTTGAACCTTGTGGTCCGCTACGGAGCATTACTTGATCTATTGAATCACTACTTGGATTTTAGAAATAATACTTTGAAAATATTGTAACGCTTCTTTTCTTACTGAAATATTTCTTGAATTATTTCAATATTGCTTTTACTTAAACCTATGAATTCACCAACATTATTATTGACGTTTTTGCATGTATTTTCTGAGGTTATATCTTGTTAGCTGAGTATTGGGAGCATTCAAGACGCGTGAATATCAACAAAACTCAAGGACTCAGTTTTCTCCACATTCGATAACTTTTAACTTTAAATATACAAAATGATTCACGTTTGAACTCTTGTAATCTTGTTAAATTATAAATTATTGGGACCAAATTTTATTCTAAATTTTTAATCGAATGTAACATTTTATTAACGTCTCTTTGAGGTCGTTTTCTGTAACTTGAATTCTTATGCTATGAAGTAGCACCCCAAAGTGGTATTCCGCTACGTCGTTGTGATTTTATGGGGGTGTTACAGATTGGTATCATAGCACTGGTTATAGAGAACTATGTCGTTTTCAAAACCTAAACTATAACCATTTTTTGAAAACTTTTAAGAATTTTTCACCATTGTCCGATATCCGCACGCGCTTGCTCCCAGGTAACTTATATGCTCTCTTTTGCATTCCTATTGCTATTTACATTGATAATGAGTATTTAACACTTGGCTATGATTTCGCCCTCTTACGTCTATCTTATGACGTCTTACTATTTACCTTATATCGGTCAGTTATATATATGTTGACCACTCCGATTATCGCGTACTTCCTGTTTTCTCGTCTACTCCCTCGAGCATCAATACTAGTATCATATAAGGATACTCGTACGTTTATGAGCTACCTTTTTTTAATTTCTTATGCACATCTTCTGGAATGCCGTTTATTTATATAGAAGTGATTTGTGTGAGTTTGACTATTTACGTCATTTTTTTTTTTTTCGTAGTTACATTGTGAGAGTACCTCTTATATTTTTTAAATAAAGGGAGTGGACGGGGAGGGGAGTAGGGGGTGGAGAGAGGGAGGAGGGAGGCGAAAGGACCTCTTTAAGAGTTATTGAGTGACGTAATGGTTTCATTTATTTCAAGATATCGTGAGTGATACGATGATCTCTGAAACGTTTTCATGACTTTACTTTATTTCCTTTTGATGATATTGAAATTCAGTGTAGTTTGTCAATTCCACTAGTTATTTTATCATTCGACTTCGAGTTTGAACACTCTTCTTATTCTTTTGAATCACATATATTGCTTCATAATCTATTGTTTTAAAGTCTTTCATTCGATGGGAGTACTACTTTATCTTGTCACATTGGATCGTGCTGTCTTTTGGCACTTACCTTGGAATTAGATTGTCTAACGTCTCATTATTCTTCCCGTCACTTCTTATGATTTTGAAGAATCATGCCGTCAAGGAGACACCCTCCCCCCTTTTGCTTAATGTAGCTTTTGATCTTGTGTTTTGTGTCAGTCATACTTAAGTAGGATGATTTATAATCATCTTATTGAAATAAATTAGGACGCTTCTTCATTTGAATAAGGAAATTATAAACCGCCGAACCATAAGTTCATAATTCATCACTTACATGGATTGGGACGCCTTTTTATGTAAGTGACGAATTGTGAATGACTGGGCTTATGTGTATTCGACATAGCGTGCGTTCGTCCATACGAATCATTCTTTGGGCTATGAACTCCTTTCGACTCATAATTTGTTATATGGATTTTTTTTCGAATGTGTATCGACTTCCGCGAACTTGATAAGCTAATCGTAATGAACCACATACCGCTTCCAAGAATTGTCGACTTGTTAAATTCTTCGTTTCCAATGGCTTTTCTTCAAGTCGTGAATTTTATCCTTCCTTTTTAAGGATTCTCACGACATTCAATTCATTCGCTCATGTTTCTTGCATATATTTGATGCTTTGACTTTTGTTCATTCAATTTTCGTTGGAAACCTCGATGAAGACTTGAGTATTTCCTCATCTCTTCATAACTAAACCGTAGACGAATAAGGCGAATTGAGCACTGGAACGACGCTCCCCTAAGGAGGGGAGGATGTAAAACCCCGTATTTAAAGTCACTACTTCTTGCCGTACTATCGATTGATTCTCAAATTTTAATATTCATTTTTTATTATTTTTATTGATTCTTATTAATAATCGTCAATTCTAAACCCTACGCCGAATCCTACAATGTAAATTTATTCGTTTTATCGATCAAGAAAATCAACGAAGGTCATATTTAGCCATGAGAGCTTATTTTATTTTATTTTTATTAATTTTTATCTTTTATTCGTGTTTGGCCGAAACCGCGTCAAAAATGATATTTTTTTACAATTTTAACATTTTAAATAAATGTTTAAGCCCAAACCAAACACTCCCTTTTATTTATTTTACTTCTCCTATTAAACTCTAAAACAAACACCTCCTTAATTGTTTTAAGCTCTAACAAAACAAAAAAAAACACCACTTTAATTTTTATAAAAAATGGGAAGTCAATTGAATAATTAGGAAAGTCAAACAAAGCCCATAAGTCCCTCCCCATATATCTTTTGGTCGTCTAATAAATCCCAAACAAATACTTATCATATTTTTTTATACCAATGCTTACCTTAATTGATAAACCTTATATAAACTAAAGGGTAATACAAATTTTAACCTTTCCTAAACACACAGCTAACAAAACAACCGACCTTCTCTCCCTCTCCCCTCTGCCTTTGACGACCAGCCAACAAGAACAACCATCAGCTTTAAATCTCCATCAAAATCACTCCTAATCTATTCCAAATCAATCACAAACTAAACCCTAAACACTTCCACAACAAATAACCACTCTGCATCAAGATTTAAGAAGATATTGATTTTATCAAACTTTTAATCTTTGAGGGTTTGGTATAATTAAGGACAATTGGGGTAACAAGGAGTGGATAATTAGTGTTTTTAAACAATTTTGGTGAATTGAATCAAAGTTGTTGGGTCTTCCTTGCTCTTCTTGGTGGTCGGCCGATTATCAAACCACAAGGGTTTGATGGTGTTGTTTTTTCTTCTCTTGATTTAGCATTGTAAGCACTTTTGTTTTTATTTCACTTTGATCTCTTATGTATATATGCATGCATGGTGATTTTTATAAATTAGGATCCATGACTAAGTTATGAAAAGATGAGTTTTGGTTATTGAATATTTGAGGATGATCAAATAGGTTTAATAATAAATATAGGTTAGTTTGAATATATTGAAAGCGAATTGAAGCGAAAAAATTAAAGATTTGTGAGGATTTTGAAACCCTTCTTTAGATCAGAATTTTAGGCTTGACTCAGTGAGATGAGCGTTATTGTAAACTGAGATTTAAGAGATTAGTTTGGTGGTGGTCGTTATAATAAACGTGTGGTAAAAATTTGAGCTTCCAACTCTTAAAAACGAAAAAGATACGACGACTAGAAGTTGGGAAATTGTTTTGGCAAAATTCTGCACACGTTGTTTTTGTGCAGAATTTTAGTTCATCTTGCAAGTAGTGTAACTTGGCCATGCCAATAGCTTTTCTAGATTTTCAAGACCCTATGACTAAGTACTTCGAGTCTACTTTCCAACGAACTAGGCCTCGTTGATTTTCAGAATGTAAAAGTTAGTCAAACCCTTTATACAAAATTAAGTGTCAAAACTGTGTTTGTTGTCCAGAAATTCGATTGT
Organism: Tanacetum coccineum; assembly: GCA_026074375.1. NCBI lineage: Eukaryota > Viridiplantae > Streptophyta > Magnoliopsida > Asterales > Asteraceae > Tanacetum > Tanacetum coccineum. Next base: position 17,542 of record BQNB010018868.1, on the reverse strand, counting down.
AAAGATGTTGTGTGCAGGCGGGTCAAAACTTATTATTTTTAGACGAAATTTAAACTGGAGGTTGTCCATAATATGTGTGACCTACTGAATTCTTTTCAGATTTTTATAAAATGTTTTGAGGGGTTTGCTGTAGCCAAACTTTTGCAAAGTCCAGCAGACCCTGTTTTAGAACAAGTGTCATTGATGTATCTTTCATAATAAGATTACTTAGGCTATGGTTTATGGGTGAACTATGGTAGTTAAATGACATATAAGGGTAACTTAATATGGAGGGAGATCGACTAGTTCGACCATTTTGCGTTACTTTAAGTGAGCCGATCATCTAGCTAAAACGTTACAATTTTCAGAAAAAGTGTAAACTAATAGAAATAATAAGTGGAGTTGTCATGGATTCCTAAGTATAAATCTTTATGCGCGTGCTATATATATACATGATATAATTACAATAAGTTGCATATTTTATAACATTTGAATATTAATAATATATTATTATTATTAATAGGTCGCGGTTGATTGTTGTCACTCGTCTTCTTTTCGTTTGGATTTCTTGATCACTACTCTTATCCACGGTGAGTTCATAGCCCCACCTTTTCTTTTTAATGGTTTTCATAAACTGTTTTTAGGGTGAGAATACATGCTCATTTTACTAAGTAAACTTATTGATTTCTACTACTTAAGCGTTACGTGACTATCTTTACAAAAGCTTTTACTTGCTTATTACATGACTTCCAAAACATGTAGGATACATGGCTGTTTTCTTATGAACTGATTAAAGCTTGATTTGTTTACTACATGATTTGAGATCATTAAATTCCTATATATGAAAACCGTAAGTTTTGAGTACATTATTTGTTTTACTTTGGACACAAGTGCTTTCAAATTGTATGATATCCAGATATTTGCCTGAATATTATTGCCTAAGTTACCACACTGCCATCTAAGTCCCTTTTCTATCATGAACCGTTAATTGCTATTATAGTAAGCATGAATGTTATGGATAGATCTATCAGGACTGACAATCCAAGTCTGGGCTGTTGTTTCTAGATAACCATTGATGCATTTAACATTTGAGGTATTCTTTGGTGTGTTTGGCAGAACACCCTACATTTTTTAGGGCAAACATTTTGCATTGATTGCATTACCAGTTAAGGTTTCGGGGTCATGAGCTTAGTGCAATAATATATATTACTTTTTGGACTTGGTGAATTTGTTTCTCTCGTCTACACTACTTGAACCTTGTGGTCCGCTACGGAGCATTACTTGATCTATTGAATCACTACTTAGATTTCAGAAATAATACTATGAAAATATTCTAACGCTTCTTTTCTTACTGAAATATTTCTTGAATTATTTCAATACTGCTTTTACTTAAACCTATGAATTCACCAACATTATTATTGATGTTTTTGCATGTATTTTCTCAGGTTATATCTTGTTAGCTGAGCATTAGGAGCTTTCGAGACGCGTGGATATCAACAAAACTCAAGGACTCAGTTTTCTCCACATTCGATAACTTTTAACTTTAAATATACAAAATGATTCACGTTTGAACTCTTGTAATCTTGTTAAATTATAAATTATTGGGACTAAATTTTACTCTAAAATTTTAATCGAATGTGACATTTTATTAACGTCTCTTTGAGGTCGTTTTCTGTAACTTGAATCTTATGCTATAAACTAGCACCCCAAAGTGGTATTTAGCTACGTCGTTGTGATTTTATGGGGGTGTTACAGAAAGGAACGGATTAAGCCATTACGAATTTAAGCTTTGGTTTTGACGATTGGTCTGAACCTTCCTATGCAAAATTTAAACGCTCAAGTTGAGGCAAGGAAAGAGGAGAATTTTGGAACCGAAGATCTGTGTGGTATGATTAAGAAGCTAGAGCAACGTGCTGATGGAACGTTATTTTTAAATGGGAGAAGTTGGATACCTTATCGAGATAACTTGAGAGAGTTGATTATGAATGAATCGCATAAGTCAAAATATTCAATCCATCCTGGATCGGACAAGATGTACCAAGATTTAAAGAAACTGTATTGGTGGCCGAATATGAAGGCTGAGACTGCCACCTACGTCAGTAAATATTTGACCTGTGCCAAAGTCAAGGCCGAATACTAAAAACCATCCGGTTTGTTGGTTCAACTTGTGATCTGTCACACCCCCAAACTGGGCCTAGACGGAATACGTGTCCGAGGGCGTGACGTCATAACAATCCGATCACAAAGCAATAAAGAACGACCACTAATCATGGACGTTTGAAAAAGTTTACTCGTTGCATAAAACAAAATAGGTTTAAGTTTTACAGCCCAAAATAAATAAGTTAAAAAAAAGTAGCGGAAGCATAACAAAGTTTTAATAAAGACAACGAGTAAATAATAGATAAGTCTTGAAATTGGCGAAGTCACATAGTACATAGACTCCATATAGCATCAAGAATCAATCCAAGCTAAGCACCTGAGAAAACATGTTTAAAACGTCAACATAATGTTGGTGAATTCATAGGTTTAAGTTTGTACAAGAGTGGACCACAAGATTTCAAAACGTATGTGACTACTATAACAAATACAGCATCACATAAAACTAATTTAGTCAACAGGGCATGCTACATCCTGTTGCATAGTATTCCTGCCCTAAACCGGTGTCCCAAACCAAAGACCACTCCTGCCCTAAGTTGTGGCCAAAACAAAGGACTCCAAAAGTATGATGACATGACATATATCGTTTGTTCTTCCTTAAGTGGGTACCAAAGCGGATAGGGATAATTAGTCCAATAGATCTATTATTCACTCGCGCTCCCTCAACGGTCCTCGGTCGAGAAACTAACAGTATGATAAGTTAGGCAGGATGTTGGTTTGTAAGCTCTTAGGAACACATCAACGAGTAAAAATCGCGTAAAGAACTTGTTGTCAGTTTAAAAGCAATACAAATGTTCATCACCCCAATAGTATAAAAGCGTTTTGTAAAATCATATAAACGTGGGTTAATGAACTCACCTTAGCAAGGGTAAGCGTATAACCACAACAGTTTGGTGAAAGTTATAAAGAGGTTAGCCTGCGAACCTAGAGTATGTGCGGTATGACTTAGCATTTATCAAAGTAACAAGTAAAGCATCCATGTTATCATTTTAAAGCAATCCAAGGGTGGTTTGCTGTTTTTTAGAATAAAAGGACTTTGAAGTTTTTCAACGTCTCTTAGTTAAATCCCGACATTTGTGAAAAATTACTATTTTTAGAAACTTTCCTTTTTAGGAAACTTTTTAGTTTCAAAACGTTAATAGCGTCCCCTATTTTCTTAGTTTTCCATATTTTATAAATCGCTTAAATAATTCTAAACCGCCTACTCCTTATGTCTAAATCGCCTAAAATGTCCGTTTCGTACCATTTTTAAATAATCCTAATTTTAATTAGTTAGGCATTTCAAATAACCTTTCATGACTTTTCTAGTTGTCCACTAAACTACCTAGCATTTCTATATGTTTCGCTAGCATTTAAAACATCAAAATCGTCCGAAAGTGCTCGTAATCCCCTTTTAAATTCCCAACAGCCCACTTTCTTTAGTGTTTTCCTTAAAAACCTATTTTTCCGATTTGTGGTAAAAATGTCTCTCATTATTGACTTTTAGGCTAAGCGATCGCCAACGTTATAGTAAAATCTCATTTCGGACAACTTTCGTGTTTTACACTTTGGCCGATTCGGACCCGAAGGGCTCCGAATCGCCCGTTTTAGCTGCTGATCTGGTCTTTGCATTTTCCCATTTCGCCGAAAAAGTTTCACGTTTCATTTGGGTCTTAAACTTGGTCGTTTAAGTCGATTTGAATGTGGATATATGAAAAATTATCTATTCGAAACGAGCTCTTCGAAAACTACTTTTACAACTAATGAAAACATTTTTAAGTCGCTCAAACCCTCAAAACAAAATCGGGACAGCAAGTATAGTTTGCCGAAAAGTGACCAAAAATCAACCCAAATCGCATATTAGTGCCTAGTCTAGTTCAACCTTCATTTACAACCAATCCACCACAAAAATAACCTTAAACCAACCTAATCTCTATTGTTGCAACTCTCATCCACTCTCAATCTCACCAATGAACATATTATAAACATAACATAAACTTTTGTCATGAAGATTTCAAATTTTTTATGATGAAATCTAAAAAATATAATTGAGTTTCTTTTGTAAAAAAACATCACATACACATGGATCTTTAAATACCAACATAGAATCTACAAAAACAAGAATCATACATCATTCAAAATAATGCAAGATGGGTCAGAGAATACTCACAGGATCGCAAGCAAAAAGATGAACCACACAAGATCTTGTAATACCACTTATAAAAACTTGAAACCTAGTTTTTAAGATTCTTGAAAACTCTTGAAAATGACAAACAACACTTGGATTACCTTAGATATAATGGACTGTGTTTGAATACTTGGATCTTGAAGAAAATCAAAAGATATGGATGTGTTTGTGGGTGTTAGTTGTGCCGTGAGATATGGAGCAAAGGGGAGGGAGAAATGTTTTTGTTGGTGACTGTGCAAATGAGATGAAACCTAAGTTGAGAACGTGTTGTTATATTAGTTGGAAGAGCTAGTGTTCTTAGGGTTCAAGTGTGCCTAAGGACAACACAACCAAGAGTGTGTGTGTTGGGTTGGTTCGCACAAGTAAGGCCACAAGGGACCAAGATGGTTCAATTTTTCATAGTCAGGTTATGTGTGTTAGGACCATGTATCAATGTTTTACTAATCTAAAAATGTGTAAGAATGGTGTAAGCATTGTGTAAACAACATGTGAAGTGTAAGGACTAGAGAAGGGTGCATGAGGTGACTTCTCATGTGTCACTTATTTTTATATATATGACCAAGCCATGTGATTTCAAAAATAAGATGCCTTGGATTTAATTTTGAGTTCAAGTATAATTGTTGTGGTGTTTAGGCTGCATCATTTGGCCTAGGGAAAATAAGGTGAAGAAATTGTTATGTTTTATCTGGTTTAATTTTTATCGATAAACTTGAGTTTACACGAAAAGGATTTTGAGTTTCGTGTTTCCGTTGGTCAAAACGCGACAAACGCAATATAAAGGATAAAAAACTCCTAAAAATTAATATCGGAAGTGATTAAACTCACGACATCAGAAGTTTCTTATAACACATATAATGCTTAAAATAATTTATACGATGCCGGAACGGCGTTCGGTGACGTTTACTCAGATTTTACGAGTCTAATCCTTGGTAAATTGCAATTTTAAACGTATAGCTAAAATTTTAAGTCGGTCTGACGGAGTGAGTCGGAAAATACTAACCGGGAGTTTTACGGGGTTGTGACCTCCTTTCCCGTTAAGGCTTTGTCCTCAAAGCTTAGGTCATAGCTTGAGTTGCGGATACAGGATTAGCGAACAGATGAGGGTACTTCTTCTGCATTTGGTCTTCGCGTTCCCAGGTATACTCGGGACCTCTTTTAGAATTCCAACGGACCTTCACAATTGGAATGCGACTTTGCTCCAAACGCTTGAACTTCGCGGGTCCATATCTCAAACTGGTTCTTCAAGAAATGGGTGTTTTTCAATTCAATGTGGATTTCGCTTATTCAATGGAAATCGCGAGCGGTTCATCGGATAAGCACTTCTTAAGGTTCGAGACGTGAAAGGTACTATGAACACGGCTCAGTTTCTCCGGTAATTCTAGCCGATATGCAACCGTTCCTACCTTGGCGAGAATTTTAAAAGGTCCAATATACGAGGGGGTCAGCTTGTCCCGCCGTTTGCCGCAACGTATTACACCTTTCCAGGGCGTACTGTTTCACATAACTCTATCCCCAACCTGAAACTCTAATGGCTTACGTCTCTTATCAGCATAGCACTTTTGTCGATCTCGTGAAGCTTGTAAACGATGCTTGATTTGGATAATCTTCTCTGTTGTCTCACGAACAATTTCTGGTCCAGTAAGTTGAGCGTCTCCCACCTCAGCCCAACAGACAGGTGACCGGCATTTGCGACCATACAATGCCTCAAAAGGTGCAGCCTTAATACTTGTATGATAGCTGTTGTTGTAGGAGAATTCTATTAAGGGTAAATGTCTGTCCCATCCTTTCCCGAAGTCCATCACACATGCTCGGAGCATGTCTTCCAATGTTTGGATAGTCCTCTCACTTTGACCATCTGTTTCGGGGTGATAAGCTGTACTCATATCTAATTGCGTTCCAAAAGCTTCTTGAAGAGATTGCCAGAATTGGGACACGAACCTACCATCACGATCAGAGATGATCGAAACAGGCACTCCATGGTCTGACACACTTCTTTCAAGTATTGCCTTTGGTCAGTGTCTCATTGGAGTCATTCTCCTTTGCTGGCAGAAAAATGAGCAGACTTATGTGAGTCGATCGACATATAACCCAATCATATCTTGTCCGCTTGCCGTTGTTGGGTAGCTTTCGTCACGAAGTCCACATTGAATGTTTTCCCATTTCCATTTCAGGGATTTTTGGTGGTACTACAGGCGGCGATGGTTTTTAGGTATTCTGCTTTAACTATTGCGGAAGTCATACACTTTTTAATATGTGGCAAAATTTCTGCTTTCTTGTTGGGCACCGATGCTTCTTCAAATCCTGTTACATTTTGGTCGATCCCGGTGGATCGAAGACTTTGAATTATGGAGGACTCGGTGCATAATCAAAGCTCTCAAGTTACCAAAACATGGTATCCAGCTTCTATTCTTCAAACACATCGTTCCATCTGCACGTGGCTCCAGCTTCTTAATCATGCCACGCAAATCTTCTGTCCCGTAATTCTCTTCTTTTCTCGCCTCAACCTGCGCATTCAAGATCCGTGTAGGGAGATTCAAACCGATTGTCATAACCAAAGCTCGAACTCGCAGTGGCTTAGGTCTACACTTTCGGCTAAACGCATCAGCCACTACATTCGCCTTTTCCCGTGGGTGGGTAAGTAACTCGCCATGTCGTAGCACTTAAACAGCTCTAACCACCTAGTTGTCTCATATTCAACTCTTTCTGATCAAGAATATGTTGCAAACTCTTATGATCAGTGTACACAACGCACTTCGTGCCGTAAAGGTAATGTCTCCACATCGTGAGGAGGCGAAACACAAGCTCCCAATTTTTTTTTTTCTTTCCAAAAAATGTGTGTGTGGAGTGCGTTCTCATGGTTTTTGAGCTGCGCGGGACTGCAGTAAGCTATAACCTTCTCTTTCTGCATCAACACTGCGCCTAATTACCTTATGGGAAGCATCACCAGTATTACTACGAAGTTTTCACTTCCTTCAGGCAATGCAAGATCGGTTGTATGCAGTGCACTACACAAACTTTTGTTTCAATGGTAGTGGAAAGCAGTTTCACCTCTTTTCACCCCAATCTTAAACTTTACATTTTCTGAGTCAGCTTGTCATAGCTTGGAAATCTTGGAAAAATCCTTCGATAAACGTCTGGTAGTAACCGGCGGACCTAGTAATTGGCGAATTTCTGTTGGAAAGTTTTGGGTTGATTCCCAATCTTGATTGACTCAATCTTTGCAGATCAACGTGAATGGCCTTTGCTATCAATCGCGTGTCCAAGAAATTGTCACTTGATAACCAAAAGATCACTTTGAAAACTTGGGCGTATATTCTTCCTTCTTGAGCAACTCCAAAATTAGTCTTAAGATGTACATCATGTTCTTCCTTGGTTTAGAGTTAGATCACGATGACCATCGATATGAACACGATCACAAAATTTATCTAGCGTTAGGTCTACAGATTACCGGTTCATCAAATCCATGAACACTGACAGGCGCGTTAGTCAACACCGAGGGCATACTTGGAAAATCGATTAATGACCATAGCGAGTTTAAATGCCGTCTTGGAATATCTCATCCTGACTCTGAGCTTAGGTGGTATAGCCAGTACCTCAAGTCGATCTTTTGAGTACACGCTTGATCCTTGCAAACTGATCAACAATGTCGGCGATTCTTGGAAGTGGGTTTCGAGTTTCACAGTAAAGCTTGTTAAGTTCTCGTAATCGATAAACATTCGGAAAGAGCCGTTCCTTCTTTTGACAAAACATAACCGGTGGAGTCACCATTGTGAGGGGAACGGGGCCTTATAAATCCCTTTCAGGAAAGTTCTTGTAGTTGAGTAGACAGTTGCTTTCCATCTCCGGACGTGTTCTCTAACCTATAGGGGCTCGAGCTCCAGGGTGCAGCTCCTTGGGAACCAAGTCAATTTGGAATTCGACCTGTCGGGTGGGTGGTTTAGTCAGGAAGTCTTCTTTGGACAACTTTGGAAAGTCCCGACAGTCCGGCAGTTCTTCAAGTTGCTTCTCCTTCGACTTGTCTTTGTCTTCCTTCACCGTAATCTGTGCCAGAAATAGTTGACAGCCTTTCTCCATATACTTCTGGACTTTTTCACAAGATATAATGTATAAACTTCGATTTTTCTCTTGTCACCTTTGTCTCTTGACGATCAGAATTTTCATTTTCCCTAAGGATAGCCACATCATTCGTCACAGACAATCACTGCATGATTTCTTTGCTAACCAATCCATACCGATGATCACGTCAAAACTACCAAATATTTATTGGCATTAAGGTCGAATATTAAATGATGTCATAACAATCCTAATGTACACCCATAAACACGTGTTGGATTCTGAAGTCCTGCCGTCAGCTAGTTCGACCGCATATAACTAAACGTGTCCTAAGGATAGGTGTATGTGTGATGTCTAGCAATGCACTAAAAGTATTTGATACGAAAATTCTGGTCGGCGCAGAATCAATAAAACAGAGAAGCATGAGGATGTGTGAGAAGGAACGTACCGTGACAGTGTTGGCACCGGGTTTGCGTCACCTCTCTTAGTAAGTTGCATATGCTCTGCTCTCTCTGATCAGGAATTCTTGCCTTGTTTCCAGGTTTTGGTTGGATCTTGGGGCCATTCACCTCTGGTATATGCCTGTGCTCCACATCAAACAAAGCACACCTTTGATGCACTATTTGGCCTCTTTGGGTAGGGGGGTAGTGGGGTTGTAACCCGGCAATTTCTGGCCAAATGTTCCAACCTGTTGCATCTTCAAACAATCTTGCACGTTGCAAGGGCCCTACATGATGAACGTTACACTTGTTTGCAGAGGGAAAAGTACTTCGTATTTCTTTCCCCATTGTTACCAGCCCCATAGGTTGAAACCTTCTGTCCACCACGTATTTGTCGTTAGTAGGGTGGTTGTTGTCCACGGTTGTTTCTAGTTATTGTCCAATGTTCTTGTTCTTGCATTTCTCACAGCATAACCTTCAACTTTTGAATCCATCAAGTTGTGGCAATTCGAAGCTATCTTGTAGTCTTGTAAGGTTCTGTCAGCAATCACATTTCCTTGGATGTTATCGGGAAGACCTACCGATGAATTTCTCCACCCGATATTTCCTCTTCGCGGGAACCATTTTTGGTACACATCATTGTGAGTTCCATGGAACAATCGACGTGTAACTAGCGATGTCATTGTTTTCCGGACAGATTCCACAAATCTGGTTTCCATCTTGTGGAATCTTCATTGCTGGGCACTACACTACAGTCATCAGTCTCATCAGCTTCTCCATGATCAAAGCGTAAGCGCATCAGTTCCGATGTCCTCTTGTGAGGAGTTCCTACCTGGGTAGTGCACTGTCGGCAAGGTACAAGTTGCATACTTCACTTGATATTTCATAGTTCGGACAGTTGCTGTGTGAAACAAGTCTCCATCATCTCACTCCACTCTTTAGGACCTAACACTCCTTCTGTCCTCTTAAACTCGTTGGTTGACACTTCATGGAAATCCTCGGTAAGTACATTCACGAGACTAACCAACCTACGCCTCTTCCATTCACATTGGGGTTTTCATTACCGTCACCGTTGTCTCTCGTGGTTTCATTTCCATCTCCATTTTCCATTAGACCATTTCCATTGCCAGCACCATAACATTTCCGTTTACATTTCCGTTTTTTGTCACACCTATTACCATTTCCATTTCCATTTCCATTGTCATCACCTGTTACATTCCCTATTACAATTTCCATTGTTGTTTCCCAAGTGCAAGTTTTTGGTTAAATGTGAGGCTTCTAGAGCTGCGTTCACACGTTGGATTTGATCATTTTCTTCAATTGCGGCGTGGGTCATTCCTAGAACGAGTGTTTGTCTATTGTTCTAACATCCCAAGACACAACCAATAGTGAGATTTTTAAAACGATATACAACATCGGAAATGATAATTTAATACATGATATGAAGTAAAATTTAATTGAACACGTTTGCGAGAAAAATAAATATACAATATAAATTAATAGCGAGAGGAATCCAAAACAAGCTTTCATTTAATAAAAAAGCATAATTCGATTCAACCCAAATTCCAAAATAGGTTCATGATTCCCAATTATTTTACGGCTAATACCTAGACTCTAACCATTGGTATAATCGTCCTACGTGCTCCGGATGCAAACTTAGATATGGAGTAGGCCGTAACGCCTCCAAGATATGACTCCAACCTCCTAAGTCTCCTCGAGATATCACGATCCCTTTTCGAAAACCTGACGGAAAATCCTCCTTGTGAAGTGCATATGAAGACAATAAGGATACTCAACGATCCCTCTCAATAATCCCAACATTCGCAGAATCTTGAGGTTCTCCAACCTCAAACTATAGATCGCCTCAGCCATCCTAGCCCTGTCTCCACTACTATAATGATCGGCTCCAACGTCCCTGAGCAGTCTCGATCCCAACGATCTCTCAATTGCCATCACCTTCGTAACAGGCAAGTCAGTGAGAACCTCTCCAGCTGGCTATACACCTCCTCCTCAATAACGTGCAGGTAGTCATAGGGTAGGTCTGCCTCAGCCGTACCTCCAGTGCTGGCGTCAGCCTCATACTCCTCTGTGTCATCTGTGGCATCTCTATGGTCAATCCCAACACGATCTCCAACCACATCCCCATCACCAATACCTAACCCCACATCAACCCCAGTCTCTGTAAGACCAACCTCGGCATCCTCCTCTAAGCTAGCCTCTGATGCATGATGAATCTCGGAACCTTTACGAGGTGGTAAGTTATCAGCAACGGTCGGAGTAATGATCCTGTAACTGGCCATGGATAATGATACTGAAATAGACCGGTGATCTACATCTCTTACGAGATGGTCCTGCAGAATGTGGAGATGAATGCATGGGTCTCTCTGATGAATCTCCTGATGATGACTCAGATGTAGTCGGTGGATACAAAGTAGATAGTGGAGCAGCACACCAGACGGTCGGTATGCCCTCCCTATGTCGTGGGTGCTCTCCTCGTGAGGGTAACGTGATCTAAGGTGATACTCTCTAGTCGAGGAACCCGAATGAGCCTGATCTGGGCGCATCCAAACCCAAAGGAATGAACTGGGAAGATCCGAAGATGATCTAGGAAGAAGGTGAGTGATGATCTGGAGGTGAGAGGTGATGCATTTGCGGCGCTGTAAATCTGCGAGCTGGTAAAGGTTCTAACACTCTCTTCTTTGCAGTCACAACTACGCGGCCCGTTGGGATGGGTGCGGGGTAAGGTCGACCAAAAGGAATTGCCTCCCGGGTGGATAAGGGTCGCTGTCTGATCGTCGACGTAATTCCGGGAGGGGCAAGTAACAGGTAGCAATAGAAATCATGTGAGGATGATGTACGGTGCTGTTACCTGCTCCTCCATACGAGCAACGGATAGCAACATATGGGTCTTGTGATGGTGGTCTCCTCAGAAGAACAAGGAAGCCCTCAGAGAGGTTCGGTTTCATATGAATGGTGAAGTAGCTGGTAGCGGGGAAATGTGCTCCGGTGAAGACACCTCATCAGGTGTATCAGAATCGGAACCCGTATAAGGAACCAAGCCACACAATCCAGTGGGTGAAGCGACAAGAGTCGTCTCAACCACAGGAGCGGCAGAAGAAATAGCTGGAGCAATGGTAGAAGTCTCTGGAGCAATCACTGAAGTAGAAGGAATAACAGTAGGGATATCACCAAAGAGAATAACCCGAGAGGGCGGTGATCCCACGTCTCATCGCTAATCAGAAGAAATGATGATAACTGAAGCTGCCCTATAAAATCTGCACAAGGAACAAGTTTAAGTTTATATAAATCTCCTTTATATGAAACCATGCAAGGCATAAAGAAATGCTAAAATGAATGGCAAGGTAAATATGGCAATATGTAATACTCTTATGTATATATAGTAATCTCATATATATATGTATGCAGCAAGGATAGATAGCAAGTAAGCACAAATAGAGGCACATAGGATCACATACTGGTTATAGCCCAGACCTAGTATATAACTACCTGGTTCTCTATAACCTTGGCTCTGATTACCAATCTGTCACACCCCCAAACTGGGCCTAGTCGGAATAAGTGTCCGAGGGCGTGACGTTTATAACAATCCGTCACAATGCAATAAAGAAACGACCACTACCATGGACGTTGGAAAAGTATACTGTTTGCTAAAACAAATGATTTAAGTTTTCAAGCCCAAAATAAATAAGTTAAAAAGGTAGCGGAAGCATAACAAAGTTTTAATAAGACAACGAGTAAATAATAGATAAGTCTTGAAATTGGCGAAATGTCACATAGCACTTAGACTTCCACATTAGCATCAAGAATCATTCCAGCTTAGCACCTGAGAAAACATGTTTAAAAACGTCACATTAATGTTGGTTAATTATTCATAGGTTTAAGTTGATTACAGAGTGGACCACAAGATTTAAAAAGTATGTGACTACTATTACAAATTCAGCATCACATACAAAGTATTTATTGTGCACTAAGCTCATGACACGAAGGCTAATTAAGTCAACAAGGGCATGTTACTCCTGTTGCAAAGTAATTCCTGCCCTAAGTTGGTGGGCCCCAAACAAAGACACCATAAAGTATGATCTGACATGACCTATATATTGTTTTCGTTAAGTGGAAACCAATAGCGGATAGGGATAATTAGTCCCAATAGATATATCTATTCACTCGCGCTCCCTCAACCGGTCCTCCGGTCGAGAAACTAACAGTTCATGATAAGTTGGGCAGAAGTTGGTTTGTAAGCTACTTAGGCAACACATAAACGAGTAAAAATCGCGTAAAGAACTTGTGTCCAGTTTAAAAGCAAACAATGTTTCTCACCCCAATAGTATAAAGCGTTTGTAAATCAGTAAAAACGTGGGGCTATGAACTCACCTTAGCAAGGGTAAGCGATAACCACAACTGTGCATGAAGATTAAGAGGTCTCGCGCGACCTAGAGTCAAGTCCGGGTATGACTTAGATTTATCAAAGAAACAAGTAAAGCATCATGTTCATCATTTAAAGCATCCAAGTGTGGTTTTTTTGCGGGGGTGTTTTTAGAAACAATAATAAAAAGGACTTTTGAATTTTTCTCCGTTTAGTTTAATCCGACATTTGAGAAAATTATATTTAGATAACCTCACAAATAAATTTCCTTTTTCGGAAACTTTTGTTTCAAAAGTTAACAAGCGCTCCCCTATTAAAGAGAGAAGTGGAAGAACTCGCGAGAGAGAGATTGTGTGTGTGTGTAGAGAGTGTGTGTGTTCTAAAAACCGTCTACTCCTTATGTTAAATCGCCTAAAAATGTTTCCGTTTCGTACCTTTTTAATAATCCTACTTTTCATAAGTTCGGCATTTCAATAACCTTTCATGACCATTTTAGTTGTCCCAACTAACTACCTGCATTTCTATATGTTTTGCTAGCATTTAAAAACGCTCAAAATCGTCCGAAAGTGCTCGTAATCCCCTTTTAAAATTCCCAACAGCCCACTTTCTTTAGTGTTTTCCTTAAAAACTTATTTTTCCGATTTGTGGTAAAAATGTCTCTCATTATTGACTTTTAGGCTAAGCGATCGCCAACGTTATAGTAAAATCTCATTTCGGACAACTTTGTGTTTTTACACTTTTGGCCGTTCGGCCCGAAGGCTCTAATCGCCCGTTTTAGCTGCTGATCTGGTCTTTGCATTTTCCCATTTCGCCGAAAAATGTTTCAAGTTTCATTTGGTCATAACTTGGTCGTTTTAAGTCCGATTTTAAAGTGTGATATATGAAAAATTCTATTCGATGAGCTCTTCGAAAAACTACTTTTACAACTAATGAAAACATTTTAAGTCGCTCAAACCATCAAAACAAAATCGGACAGAAAAACTATAGTTTGCCGAAAACCCCACCCCCCACCCCCCGTCCGCCCTCCCCAAAAATCAACCCAAATCGCATATTAGTGCCTAGTCTAGTTCAACCTTCATTTACAACCAATCCACCACAAAAATAACCTTAAACCAACCTAATCTCTATTGTTGCAACTCTCATCCACTCTCAATCTCACCAAGAACATATTATAAACATAACATAAACTTTTGTCATAAGATTTCCAACATATTTTAAGATGAACAAAAATAAATTGTAGTTTCTTTTGTAAAAACATCATACACTGGATCTTTAAATATAACATGATGCTTACAAAAAGAATCATAACATCATCAAATAATGCACTTACAAATCAAGAAGAGCAAGTAGCAAGAACACTAGATCTATACCTACAAACTATAGATCTATAAAAACCCCAAATAATCTTGAAAACCCTAACTTTATAATTCTTGCAATCTTTGATAAATAACCAACCAACACTTGGATCTACCTTAGGTAACCTTAGAAGTGAACTTAGAATACTTGGATCTTGCTAGAAATCAAAAGTTATGGATGTTCTTGTGTGTTGATGTTGTGCCGTGAGCTAGAGAGCAAGGGGAGGGAGAAAAAGATTTTTGTTGGTGACTAGAAATGAAGATGAACCCTAAGTGTGATATAACATGGTATTTATAGGATATGTGTTAGGGTTTTAAGTGAATTTGGACTAGCAAGTGACCAACACACACCAAAGGTGTGTGTTGTTGATGGTTCGGCACAAGCAAAGCCACAAGGACCATGATGGTTTAAATTTTCTAGCTAATGTTCATGTGATATGATATGGTTCAAAGTCACTAATCAAATGTGTAAGAATGTGTAAGTAAACACATGATGTGTAAGAGTCTTGCATGCATGCATGATGCTAGGATACAAAATGTCTCTTTCTTACACTATAATGGCAAAATTTTCAAGTTTGGAGTTAGTGGTTTAAGGATGATTTAATTTCAAGTGCTAAAAGTATTTTGGCTTGGCTTTATACATCTTTATATGTATAGGAATAAGAGTGAACGAAATTTTTAGGTTTATGGTATAATTTTATCGATAACTTGAGTTTACACGAAAAGATTTTGAGTTTCCGGGGTTCCGTTTGGTCAAAAACGCGAAAAACGCAATTTAAAAGATAAAACCTTAAAATTAAAATCGGAAGTGATTAAAAATCACGAAACACTCAGGAAAGCTAATATAACACATATAATGCCTAAATTAATTTATAACCGATGCCGGAACGCGTCCGGTGACGTTTCTCAGTTTTTACGCAGTTTAGTTCCTCGGTAAATTGCCAGATTTAAACGAAATGAATAAAATTTAAAGTAGATGACTGGAATGGGTCGGATTACTAACCAGGAATTTATGGGGTGTGACATCATTTCCCCGTTAGAAGAGTTTTGTCCTCAAAGCTTAGGACGTGGCTTGAGATGCGGATACAGGGTTAGCGAATAGATGAGGGTACTTCTTCTACATTTGGTCTTCGCGTTCCCAGGTATACTCGGGACCTCTTCTAGAATTCTAACAGACCTTCACGATTGGAATGCGACTTTGCTTCAAACGCTTGACTTCGTGGTCCATAATCTCAACCGGTTCTTCAATGAAATTGAGCTTTTCATCAATGTGGATTTCGTCCAATGGAATCGCAAGCGGTTCATTGGATAAGCACTTCTTAAGATTCGAGACGTGAAAGGTACTATGAACACAACTTAGTTTCTCTGGTAATTCTAGTTGATATGCAACCGTTCCCACCTTGGCGAGAATTTTAAAAGGTCTAATATAACGAGGGTTCAGCTTTCCCCGTTTGCCGAAACGTATTACACCTTTCCAGGGCGATACTTTCAACATAACCTTATCCCCAACCTGAAACTCTAATGGCTTACGTCTCTTATCAGCGTAGCACTTTTGTCGATCACGTGAAGCTTGTAGACGATGCTTGATTTGGATAATCTTCTCTGTTGTCTCACGAACAACTCTGGTCCAGTAAGCTGAGCGTCTCCCACCTCAGCCCAACAGATAGGTGACCGGCATTTGCGACCATACAACGCCTCAAAAGGTGCCGCCTTAATACTTGTATGATAGCTGTTATTGTAGGAGAATTCTATTAAGGGTAAATGTCTGTCCCATCCTTTCCCGAAATCTATCACACATGCTCGGAGCATGTCTTCCAATGTTTGGATAGTCCTCTCACTTTGACCATCTGTTTCGGGGTGATATGCCGTACTCATATCTAATTGAGTTCCAAAAGCTTCTTGAAGAGATTGCCAGAATTGGGACACGAACCTACCATCGCGATCAGAGATGATCGAAACAAGCACTCCATGTCTTGACACCACTTCTTTCAAGCATTGTCTGGTCAATTTCTCTATTGAGTCATTCTTCTTTGCTGGCAAAAAATGAGCAGATTTAGTGAGTCGATCGACTATAACCCAAATCATATCTTGTCCACTTGCCGTTTTTGGTAACTTTGTCACGAAGTCCATAGTTATGTTTTCCCATTTCCATTCAGGGATTTTTGGTTGTACCAATAGACCAGACGGTTTTTGGTATTCTGCTTTAACCTTTGCGCAAGTCATACACTTTCTCACATATGTGGCAATTTCTGCTTTCATGCTGGACCACCAGTATAGCTTTTTCAAATCTTGGTACATTTTGTCCGATCCAGGATGGATCGAATACTTTGACTTATGCGATTCGTGCATAATCAAAGCTCTCAAGTCACCAAACAGTGGTATCCAGCTTCTATTCCTCAAACACAAAGTTCCATCTGCACGTGGCTCCAGATTCTTAATCATGCCATGTAGATCTTCTGTTCCGTAATTCTCTTCTTTTCTCGCCTCAACCTGAGCATTCAAGATCCGCGCAGGGAGGTTCAAACCGATTGTCATAACCAAGGCTCGAACTCGTAGTGGCTTAGGTCTACTCTTTCGGCTCAACGCATCAGCCACCACATTCGCCTTTCCCGGGTGGTAGCGTAACTCGCAGTCATAGTCACTTAACAGTTCTAACCACCTACGTTGCCTCATATTCAACTCTTTCTGATCTAGAATATGTTGCAAACTCTTATGATCAGTGTACACAACGCACTTCGTGCCGTAAAGGTAATGTCTCCACATCTTGAGAGCGAACACCACAGCTCCCAATTCCAAATCATGTGTCGTGTAGTTCTTCTCATGGATTTTGAGCTGGCGGGAAGCATAAGCTATGACTTTCTCTTTCTGCATCAACACTGCGCCTAACCCCTTATGTAAAACCTAAAAATTCATCAAGTGTAAAATTACCAAAATACCCCTAATTCGAGAAAATCCATAAAAGCTTAAATAAATTTCATTTTAATTATAGAAATTATGAAAATACAATATA
>BQNB010018867.1:46924-67678 GCA_026074375.1 Tanacetum coccineum | reverse complement strand
AATCAAGAAGAAATCATGAAAATAGAATTGTTGTTGGTGAAATTGTTGTTGGTGAAATAATTGTTGTAATTGAAGTACTTAAACTTTTGTTAATGATTTGTTGAGCTAAAAGGACTAACGGTGTACAAACTTTGAGCTTGAAGTGGCTAACGGTTAAGTAAATCACAAACAAGGACTAACGATATATATAGCTTTGACTTTTGGGGCTAATAATGTTTATTTAACAAATTAGTGAAAATAGGAAATTTTCCATGAAGTCTAAGGGCCAAACTTGTAAAATTTGAATTTAGTTTATTAAAAACCTATTTCCCGCTAATATCACTTGTCTCTTCGTTTCAAATAAAAAGAATTTTGTTAAAATGGAACGATTGTAATTCACTACTCGCGGACTCGGGTGTTAATGATCGAACAAAATCAAATATGCTACGATGATCGTTGAAGGACCGTGATCATAATGATATAAGTTAGAAGACCCGCGAGCAACCAAAACTCAAAACCGAAAAACCCGAAACACGAAGAAACAATGTCATTCAACCTCACCTAGACAACTACGTATAACTCACTTATCACAAATGTTTAATTCGCCTAACTGTTTTTTGTTTACTTCGCCTAACAGTTTTTTATTAGTTTGCCTCACTTTTTTTTGTTTAGTTCGCCTAATGCAAATGTTTACTTTGCCTTAACAAACCGTTTACTTTGCCTTGAGAGATATGTTTAGTTCGCCTTCACTGATATGTTTAGTTCGCCTAATACTAAACGTTTAATTCGCCTAATTGATTTTTGTTTACTTCGCCTCACTATGAAACGTTTACTTCGCCTCTCACTGTGGTTTAGTTCGCCTCTCACTGTGGTTTAGTCCGCCTGATGAATATGTACAATTTGCCTGATGCAAACAAAAAAACGTACTTGTTGTCTTTTTGCAAAAAAACCAAACCGTCCTTTCTTTTGTCTTGTGCATAAACCGTGGACCACACAAAGAAGCTCAAAAATAAGCTAGTTTTAGACAAGAATAAGCCACGAATACTCTACCACAAAACTAGACGAGGTGTATAACAAGCTTGATGCTTTTTAGAAGAAATAAGGATACAAAAATAAGCCGATGCCTACTATAAGCTATGAAAAGCTCGAGATAAGCTAAAAAATAGCCAAATAAGCTATGTTTTTATAGCACCAAAAAGATTTGAAACTCTGTTATCCCACGAACAATAAGCCACATAGGTAGTTACCAAAGAAAAAGAAAAAAAACTAAAACGTTTTTAAGAGAAAAAGTCAATAATCAGACATCAAACTCAATAAAAACATTCCATATCATAACGCATGGTGTTGGGTTTAAAAGACTTCAAGATATTCTTAGAGTTACTCATGCTCAGGTATTTATTAGTACTGTCAAGCATAACTTAGTGCTGCTGAAAATACTAATGAAAATTATACTAAGTAGTTAGTACTGGTAGTATAAAAGTTACTACTGCTAGTATAATTAGCACTGTTAGTATAAAGTTACTATTGCTAGTAGAAGTTAAGACTGCTCAGAGATGAAGACTAAAAATATACTAAGTAGTTACTGCTGCTAGTACTAAAGTTAGTACTGCTAGTGTATGTTAGTACTGCTAGAGTAAACTTCTAAGTAGTTAATGCTGCTTGTGCTCAGTTACAACTGCTGAGTGATTACAACTGCTGGAAGGTTTATGCTGACAGAGATGAGATCAAAAGCTTATCAGAGAAGAGTTAAAGATTGATTGGAGAACAAGAATACTTACGAAGATAAGTATTAGTTATTTGTAAAGAAGATATGTATAACTTATTTGTTTAAGAGATTATGTTTGTTTATAGAAAAGATCATGATAAGTTAGGAACGTATTGTAAGCCTTGTAGGACTCCTTGGTGTATAAAAGGAGGTCCTAGGGCATAATGTAAGATGTACATCTTTGATATTCGTTGCTTCAAGGTTTTGTAAACCCTAACACTATTAAGAGTGTTCGTTTTTATATTGAGGCTGGAAGTTTGGTAATCTGTCGTGTTATTGATTTTGTTACTGTTTTATTAGAATTCTTCTTAGTATCATTGACTAGATTCCGCATAGTCTTTGATATATTCAATCAAGGTTTCTACGATAGTTGTCTTGGATTTATTCAATACAACTAAGCTTCTTACAAAAGCAAGATCTATTCAAGTGGTATCAGATCTTGTTGAGAAACTTTGAATAAGAAGAAACAATCTACACAGACCAGAACTATTTGTTTGTGAAAACATAGAGGCGGGATCTTCAACAATGGTTGCTGCTGCAAAACTTCTAGTGCTCAATCCAGGAGAATTTGAGCTTTGGAAAATAAGGATAGAACAATACTTCCTAATGACAGATTATGCTCTTTGGGAAGTAATAGTAAATGGAGACTCACCTCCACCTAAGAGAATTGTTGATGGAGTTGAGCAAACATATCCTCCTGCAACTGCAGAAGAGAAGTTAGCAAGGAAGAATGAGTTAAAGGCAAGAGGTACACTGTTGATGGATCTTCCAAATGAACATCAACTAAAGTTTAATACCTACAAATGTGCCAAGACTCTAATGGAAGCCATATAGAAAATGTTTGGAGGTAATAAGGAGTCAAAGAAAACTCAGAAGACACTTCTAAAGCAACAGTATGATAATTTCAATATATCAAGCTCAGAAGGACTTGATCAAACCTATGATAGGCAACACTTAAATAAAGAACAAATCACTGTTTTATCATCATCTTAACTCAAAAAGACCCACAAACCTAGGAAAGCCTAAAGGACCACTAAGATATCTCAGTCTAGTGGACCTATTCACCTTGTTGCAGATGAGATTGTCATTAAGGAGTGGGAAGACAGAATGGAAAGGGCTGCCATTATTGCTTCTAGCTTAGAAACAGAGCAGGACAGTGGTAACATAAATAGGACCCAATCCATGACAACACTTAATGAGTCTTTTCCTCAGGGAACTGATTCAGGTAGTGGTCCTAGGTGCCAAGATACCATATTGGGGGGTGTAGAAGCTCAAATTAGGTTTGAGGCTGTATCTAAACAGTCCAATGATCCACCTCTCTCAAGAGTTAACACACTTGGAAGTGGGGAGGACAGCATAAAACTAAAGGAATTGATAGAATTTTGTACCAAATTGTCTAAAAGGGCTCTTGATTTGTGATATAAAAACAGATAAAGTGAATTGGTGAGAAAAAAAATAAGATATAGTGAGCTGAAAAATAGAAAGAGAGCTGTGCGATATAAAAACAGATAGAGTGAATTGGTGAGAAAAAGAAATGAGAGATATAGTAAGCTGAAAAACAGAAGGAGAGCTTGTGAGAATCAAAATTGATGATGGAAATGCTTGTTGGAAAGAATTTGGGGGTAATACTAGTGTCTTAAAGTTAATGCTGCTCAGCTTAAAACTTAATGTTGCTAAGCTTAAGTTAATGCTGTTAGGCTTAATTTACTACTGCCTGTATTAGTTTTTGCTGCTAGACCATACACTTACTGCTGTTAGGCATAAGTTAATGCTGCCAGGCATAACTTGCTACTGCTGGGTTAGTTAATACTGTTAGGCTTAACTTAATGCTGCCAGTTCAAGTTAATGCTGTTGAGGGTGATTTCATAAATACTTTGATTAAGGGTTTCAATCACTTATTTGATCGATTTTACACCTTGATATACTCTCTAATCATAAACCCTAACTCAATTTTATCATTCATCATCAAAATCGAAAACAATGTCGAACCTTAAGTTTGCTGAAACCCACAATTTGGTTGCGTTTTTGGAGAAACCAAAAGAAAGTGATGGATTTGAGGAGATTATTAATTTCCTGAATGCAAGTTATGTTCAATATGCGTTAACGGTTAATCCAACCATTTATACTACTTGTATTGAACAGTTCTGGGCATCTGCCAAGGCTAAGATCGTTAATGGGGAACGAAAAATACAAGACCTAGTAGACAAGAAGAAGGTAATCATCACTGAGACTAGTATAAGGAGTGATCTTAAGCTGGATGATGATGAAGGAATAGATTGTTTACCCACTGCTACAATTTTTACAGAATTGGAAAGAATAGGGTATGAAAATCTTACTCAAAAGCTTACTTTCTATAAAGCTTATTTTTCATCCTAATAGAAATTTCTTATCCATACCATACTGCAATGCCTTAGTGCTAAGACTACAGCCTAGAATGAATTTAGTAGCACCAAAAATTCAACTTTTCAAAGTACATTTTTGACAATATGGTGAAGCACTTGGAGGGTGGGGTTAAATTTCTCATGTACCCAAGGTTTATGCAAGTCTTCCTGGACAAACAAGTTGAGGGGATGACCAGACATAAAGAGGTTATGTTACACCTTCCCATACCAAGAATGTGTTTGCTAATATGAAGAGATCAAGAAAGGGTTTTTCTGGAAGAGTCACACCTCTATTCCTAACAATGATGATTTAAGCTTTAGAAGATATGGGTGAAGATTCTGCTGCTCCTTCTGATTCCTATTCCACACCCATTATTTCTCAACCATTATCATCTAAACCTCAAAAGAAGAAGTCAAGGAGAAAACAAAGGAAAGATAGTGGTCCTACAGAGCCTGTTACTGATGAGGCTCATGTATCTACCCCTTCTTATGATCCACCTCAAAGTGGTGAGGATAGTATGTAACTTTCTAAATTGATGAATTTATGTACTAGCCTACAAGAGAAAGTCCTTGATTTGGATAAAGCCAAGACTACTCAAGCAAAGGAGATTGATAGCTTAAAGAAGAGAGTCAAGCAATTAGAAAAGAGAAGGAAGTTAAGAACTCCAGGGCGCAAGAGATTAAGGAAGATTGGTTCAAATAGCAGGGTAGAATCCTCTAATGATGTCAGTTTAGATAATCAAGAGGATGCATCCAAACAGAGGAGGAGAATTGAGGATCTTGAAGCTGATGCAGAAGTGACTTTGGTGGATGAGACTCAAGAGATGACTGATGACAACCTGATGTTTGAAAAAGAAGTCGTTGAAAAGGAAGTTAGTGTTGTTGATCCAGTTACTACTGCTGGTGAAGTAGTTACTACCGCTAATGTTGAAGCTACTACTGCCAGTGTTCCAACAACAACTATTGATGAGTTGACTTTGGCTCAGACCCTAATAGAAATCAAAGCAGCTAAACCCAAAGCTGTTACATCTGCTGCTACAACAACTACAACTACAAGACCCAAGGCTAGAGGGGTTGTAGTTCAAGAGACAAGTGAATTCAAAACAACATCATCAACTTTACAAGCATCACAACTTATACAGGCTAAAGACAAAGTCAAGGCAATAATGGTTGAGCCTGAAAGACCTTTGAAGAAGAAAGATCAAGTTGCTCTTGATGAAGAAATGGCTAGAAATCTTGAAGCTCAGATGCAAGCTGAACTTATAGAAGAAGAGAGGCTTGCAAGGAAAAAGGAAGAAGAAGCCAATATAGCTTTGATTGAATCATGGGATAACATACAAGCTATGATAGAGGAAGACTTTGAATTAGCTCAAAGGCTACAAGCAGAAGAACAGGGAGAGATAACCATTGAGGAAAGATCAAGATTGTTTGTAGAGCTCATGAACAGAAGAAAGAAGCACTTTGCAAAGCTTAGAGCTGAAGAGATAAGAAGAAAGCCACCTACCAAAGCTCAAAAGAGAAATCAAATGTCCACCTATTTGAAAAATATGGCTGGATACAAACATAGTCAGTTGAAGAGCAAAAGCTATGATGAAATCCATAAGTTGTTTGATAAGGAGATGAAAAGAGTAAATACTTTTGTGGACATGAATTTCTTGTCTTGACCCTAAGACTGTAAGCTCAATCAGCCAACCATTACAAATGTTGCATACGGATTTGTTTGGTCCAACATTTGTAAAGATTCTAATGAAAAAGGTGTACTGCTTAGTTGTCACAGATGACTATAGTAGGTTTAGTTGGGTTTTATTCTTAGCCACTAAGGATGAAACTAGTGAAATTCTTAAAACATTTATTACAGGCATAGAAAATCTAATAGACCTTAAGGTGATAAGTTATCAGATGTGACAAATGGAACTGAATTCAGCATAAGGTCATGAACCTAGTTCTGTGAATGAGGGGTTTTAAGAGGCGATATTTTAGTCTGCTAGAAATGGCACAACAAAACTGGTGTATAGCAGAAAGGATAAATAGGACACTAATAAAGGCTGCTAGGATTATGCTAGCTGATTCAAAATTGTCAACAACTTTTTGGGCTGAAGCTGTTAATACTGCTTGTTATGTTCAAAATAGGGTGTTAGTTATCAAGCCTCACAAAAAGACCCCTTATGAATTTTTTTTGGTAGAAAACCTGCCTTATGCTTCATGAGACCATTTAGGTGTCTTGTTTCTATTCATTAATACATTAGATTCACCTGATGGAAAGTTTGTGAAATGGCTGATGAAGGGTTGCTTTTGTAGGACACTCATCCAATAGAAAAGCATTACAGGGTATTTCAACAGTAGAACTAGGATAGTGGAAAAGAGAACCTGATCTATAGCTTAAGGTTAGTGAAGAAACACCTAATATTGCGAGGAAGGGACCTAATTTGGCTTTTTTGTTATAGATGCATCTACAATATTGGTATGTGCTTAAATGACACATACCCCTTTTAACTAATAAAACGAGCTAAATAAAAAGACTCCCAATAATGACCGCAATAAATACAGAAAAATACGCATTGTATTCGTTTTGGTATTGTGAATTGAGTCTTGCAAGGTACGGATTATTGCACAGAAAGGACCATAAAATAACGCTAAAGACGGACATAAATCTCGAGCACGTGCAGATGGATAAGTAGATCTGAGAATTCAGAATAGCTGGTTAGGTGAATTTTATTTTAAGTCTTTAACGCCAATTTTAATGTCCCGTAAATCCTTTAACCTTCTGTAAAAATTATTACAATGTTGTCCTTACGGATAACGTCGTTAGTCCTTTTTGATTACACCATTAGTCCTATCAAGCATAATACCATTAACTTTTAAAACTCCGTTTAAAACCCTTTAGAACTTATTCTTTGCGGCCCAAATCCATAAAAACTATTTAAATCTCCAAGCCTTAATACCCATGACCCAGGTTCATTATGTATAAACAAGGTGGCGCAACACCCCCAAAGAATCAAATCACTTTATTATCTTGTTTACTCGTTTCCTCCTCCCATTTTTACCATTAACGACTATCAAGGTATACCACAACACTACATAAGCTGCTTCTAGTACTGTCTTCCCTCTGACACAACCAAGGAATGACACGTTGGCGCAATCCAAACACATATGATTGGTGTTAAAGGACGTGCACTCAAAAAAAAAATAAAATTCAAGGGCCAAGATATTTGCGTAGGAAGGAGCAAGATGAAGGGCGAGATTGAAGAGGAGGGGAGCGTTCAAGATTTAGATCTTCTTAGACATCACTATAATAGAATAAGATCACACAGTGGAGAAAAGGCTACTCTTGTTGAGGCAGTAGTATAGGTAGGCTTATGTAGCTCTATTTTGTAGTTATTTTTAGCTCTAGTTTGTCATTTCTTTATGCCTATTTCCTTTTAAACTTGGGTACTTTGTTTATGATTAATTGAAAATTTAAGTTTTCATTTAGTTCTATTTTGTTTTGAATTTTTACCTTAATGCTCTTATGCTTCATCCGTTTTTAAAGTGTTTTGTTATGTAAGATGTAATAAGCTCTCTATGTTCCTAATAAGCTGAGTGCCAATTAAGTTTAGTTTTTTCAAAGGCTAACACTAAATTAGTTGTTACTAAATTTCCTCAAATTCATATTATGTCTAATGTAAGATAAGCCAAAAAAGGGATGGGGCTTTTTTAGACTTTTTTACTAGTTGTATTGTTCTCTAAGCTAGAAGTTACAGTGAAGCTCATTTGAGCACTTTTTGCTGATCCTTGTCTTGATCTAGGATCAAGGTATGTCTTCATTTCAACTTTTAAGCTGTTTTTTCTTATTTTGAATTATCAGTTGTGATTCTGTTTGGGCTTATTCATTGCTTAATAGTGCTTTACTTTGTTCTCTATTTCTTGAATTTCAGTTTTTTGGATTTTAGAGCTTTATGAGTAGTTTAAATGAGTTTTATTAATATTCTGTCGCAGTTTTTGTAGTAGTCTAAAATAGCTTATAGGTTTAGCTTATTATCTAGGGCTTATTCTTCTAGTGTTTTAGCTTATTTGTCCTAGATAGTCATAGTACCTTATCTGTTTTTTGCATTCCATAGCTTATTTAGGATTGATTAGCTCACTAAGTAAGATTTTTAATCCTTCAGGGGTGTTTTGGGATAATCTCTAAAGTTATATCGTAAGGTCATTTTTTTCTAATATGTTATTGGTTTAGCTTTAATCCTCAGTCTAAAGATTAGTTAGGATTTCTTCATGTTTTATCAGGCTTTTTTAGCAATGTTTTAGAGTTTTGAGTTCATTTGCAAAATTTCATAGTATTAAAAGTCATTTCATTAGCTTATTGGTAAATTTTTCTAAAATTACTCTTTGGTTGTCTTATTGTTGGGTTTAGGTAGTCTAGTAATGCAAATTTAGTGTTCTAAAATACCTGAGTACTTGTTCTTAGTTTTCAGTTTGTGTCAAAAAATCAAAAAAGCCAAAAATATTTTAGTCTAAACTGTCACTTTTGAGAGATTACCTTTTTAGCTTAGTTTTAATTTAAAATTCTCAAAATTAGCTTTTATAAGTTCATTAGTGGTTAGACTTTAACTGTTTTAAGTTTTTAAATTCTGATATAAGCTTTTTGAAGCTTATTCTTTGTGTCAAAAGTAGTGCTTTAAGCTGCCAGAATCCCTTTTAAATCTAAAAATAGTGCATTCTGTTTGAGGTATTAATGAGTTCATTAGCTTATTATGTGTGCTTAATTGTGGTCACCTGAGCTTTTTAGGTTTAGAAATAAGCTTGTGTTTAGCTTATTGGAATTTCTATAAGCTTAGCAGTCTTAACTGCTAAGGCTAGAAGTACTAACTCAAGGTTGGTACTGTTGTGCCTTTTAAGCTTATTTTAAGCTTAATAGGTTGCTTATTTCCTGACCTTGTGTTTATTAGGTGATCTAGTATATTTGTTTTCATATTTAACTTAATTAGAAGTGCTTATGTGTTTTTACCTTAGCTTAAAATCTGTCATAAAAGCCTTATTGACTTCAGTTTTGTCTGTTTTCTTATTGCTTCTTAAGTGCTTTTTAGTTTGCTTTGCTTGCTTATTTTTGGTCCTAGGTGCTTATTAGGTTTAGGACTTGCTGTCGCAATTTGTTCTGTCCTTTATTTAGGTTTTCTTAAATGCTCATTGTTCCCAAATAGCCATGAAGTTTTAGCTTATGTTATCTAAGTCTTATAAAAAACAAATGTCATTCTAATTGAGCTGTTATTTTAGCTTATTTTAAGATCATAAAAAGTGGTCTTTGTTAGAAATAGTGCTTATTTTTGCTTGATTTTATAAAGTTTTAAAAAGAAAAAAAAAAGTTTCATAAAAAGAAGAGGTCACAGGGGGCTCGAGAAACTATGACCTCCCTCGATTTCTTTAGCCACGATATTTATACAACACACACCTCAACCATCTCGCCCTTGGGTCTTTTTCATTATAGGCTTACCTCATTAAATATTTTACAGGGTGTTTTTCCCTGTATGCCTTTCAAGACTTTTAATTCTTTTTTAACAGCTTATTCACAATATATAGCTTATTGAGATAAGCTGTGTTGCTTATTCAATTTTCTTAGGTCTTAAATAGTTTAAGGTATTTTTAGAAATTTTTCTAGATTTTTATAAAATAGTTTAGTATTTTCAATTAATTTTCTAGATTTAAATAGTTTTTAAATCATAATAAATAAAATAAAATAAAATAATTCTTTTTCTGAAAATTATTTTAAGTCATTTAGGATTTATAGAAATTAAATTTTCTTTTGTAGGGATAAATTTTGATATACTTGCTTAAATGTCGTGTTTTTAGATTCCCCGTTAACGTTTTCGTGTTTTTATTTTTAATTGCATTAATTGTTTGATTGCCTTTATGTGTTTTTGCATTTATCTTTGTAGAATAGGAAACCAAATCAATTTTTTTTTTAAATCATTAAAATCACGCGATCACGAACTTAACCGATTTTCAATTCGCACCTCGTCGGGATACGACTCGGGAAGGTTTTTGAATTTTACTTTGGATAAAAGTAATCTTCTAGAATCCTCACAGAATACTTATCTTATACTATTATTGATATTAGGTATTTGGAATATATATTTAAGTATATAGGCTAAGTATTTGGTAATCAATTTTTGGCGCTGCTGACACGGAGGTGTGTTACGACTATCGTGTTTCGTTCGAAGATTAGTGTTTGAAGACCCTTCCTCGTGAAGTTATCGCTTTCAATTGTGAATATTTTCTTCTTATTATAAAAATATAAAAATACAAAAATATTTTACACTTCTATTTTTATTTTCTTTTAATATTAAAAATTACCGATTGTTAATTGTCGTTTTGGCTCATCTTTAGTTAACAAACTAAAAGAGAGGTATAAGGAGGGTCGATCCTGCAAACTTCGACCCAAAAGGAGAAGGTTTTTAAAACGCTTCGCGCTTACCCGCTCCTCCGCTTCTTTGTGCGTTTTCTAGAGAGCTACCGTGCACTATTGACTTTCGGTTTCCAAAAATATTTTTCTTTCTTATTTTTATTATTATTTCTTTTCTTTATGTATTATTTGAAAAATCTATAAATATTCTTCTCTACCCTCATTTTGCTTAATTCTTCTCTTTATCCCTCTTTAATTCTATCATCATGTATGGGTTTAAAGAATGTTCATCTTGTGTATATTTGTGTAATAGAGAACCTTGTTGTTCAAATGTGAGTTCCGTCGATAATTTTGTTCGTGATCCTAATCCGATCTCTTATGATGAAACCTCCGACTCATCTCAACAACACCCACGTAATTGTTCCAAGTGTGGAGGTCCGTTTGGTGGTCTATATTGTCGACAATGTACTTGTGAGTGGTGTAGAAGAAATTATACGGATGAAGTTTGTGCTTTATGCTGTTATGAAGTTGAAAAATCATTCGTTAATGATTCAAATTCAAATTCTGTCATTGATTCTCCAAATATTTTCTACCCACCTTCACAACCCCAAACATCTTCGTTAGACCAATGGCATTGTTTTCATTGTAAAGATCCGTTAGAAAGAGGTGAACGTTGTAAACGGTGTTCTTGCAAGTGGTGTGGATCTGGTCTTAGTGAAGGATTTTGCTTCATTTGCGCTTCAAATAATAAAAATTCATCCATTGGTGATCCGAATCCAAATTCTTTTAATGATTCTTAAAATCTTTCCGACTACCCTCCACAACCCCAGTACCAGACGAATTCTTGTGAGTTATGTGGGAACGATGCTCATTATGGTTACGATTGTCCACCTCAAGTTCCGTTTGTCTACAATCAAGACCCGTGTTTCAATCAAAACTTTGATAATAATTTTCCACAAACTTCACCAAGTTTTCCATAACAATACATTTGTTGTGAGAGCTGCGGGGGTCCTCGTGAGACTTTTCAGTGTCAACCGTTGAACCAAAATTTCTATGAACCTAATCTTTGCTATAATTCTAATTCTTTTGGTTTTGACCAATATCAACCCCCGCAGTATACCATCATTCATCAACCTCCTCAAGAAACAAGTGTGGAAAATTTTCAAGCAGAAAACCTAATGAAATCTATAAAAACCTTTTTAAAGAAGTTTAATCGTATATCTTTTAGAGAAACGCCAAAGGTTTTATCGCTAGCTTGGGAGAAATTTTTTGAAATTTAGCATGCTTTTAGAGAAAAGCAACATCAACTAGAGGATATACAAGAATTGCTTCATAAACTTCTTAAAGATTTGTAAATTATAAGTGAGGAGCTGGCAGAATATATTAATTCTCCAAGTTGGAATTGTCATTCCTTCTACGACGATGATGATGAGTACACTATTCAATATAAGGAATATTTAGAGAATTTGTCTAATGCAATCACACCGACTTATCAACCGAGGAGCCCGATAACTCTCTAAGTATGGGGGACGAGCATCCTAGCACTATTCCAGAAATGGAATCGGATGAAGTAATAAAGTCTAGTGTTGAGGACCTTGTCCCAATCCCAAGTGAGTCCAAGGGTATTTCTGACGATACGTGTGATGTGCCTTTTTGTGATAATTCTCCTCCTCTTGATGTTTTAAACGATCACTTTGAGATTTTCTCCAATTTTAACGATGATTGTACTTCGAGTGATGACGATTCTTTTGAGAACATCGATTACGTTAAGGCATCACCTCCCGATTCTGAGCTCGTCAGCTTAGAGGAGGTGAAGGACGATATACTTCATGATAAATTATTGAATATCAATCTTCTTATTGCTAAGATCAAATTTAAAATGAAAACCTCACTCCTGATTATGTGCTCAAGTCTCCTTCCCCATTTCCTATCCCCGTTGAGGATAGTGACTCTTTCTTTGAGAAGTCCGATACTTCTCTCTCTTATTCGGATAATTCTTTACCCGAATTCGAGACTTTTAGTGATCATACGAAAGAGACGAGTAGTGGTAGTACCACTACTCATTCTGATAACTCTCTTCCCGGGTATGATTCGTTTCTCTTTGAGATTAAGCCTGATCAGGGAGAGTTGACTAGCGTTGTTATGAAGATATTTTGGGAGAACCTCGTGTTCATGTGCCTAATGTGTTACCTACCCATCCCATCCTTATGCTGGATTCGGACTTCATTCTTTCTGATGATTCCCTTGTATCCGATCTTGAAGTTTCTTTTCCTTCCAGAACTAGAAACAAGATTTTTGATCTGGGGATATTCTTTGATGTCCAATCCAAGAGATTTCTATCTCGGGATACATTTTCTATCTCATTTATCCGTAATCCTCTTTTTCCAGTGATTGAGACTTTGCTTCTATTTTCATCTAAAAATGAAGACAAAATTTTCAACCCTGGTATTCTTTCTTCTTATCTCTTATCTCATTCGGGCAAGATCATTTCTGATTTTTCTGAGAGCCCGATGATGATTTCTGGAAGGGACATTCCTTTCTTGGATGTCCTATTTCTCCATTTCTATCCCCCTTGACCAGTTCAAGTATGGGGGATCGAGTCAGGCTCAAGACTCGGTTAACCAAAATAAGAGCTTCGCGGGTGGCAACCCATGCTTATCCTTAGTAGTAGTATTAGTATATTAATATTTATTAATAAGTGTGATGTGAGGAGGCTCGCCTCTTCCTTTCTCGTGTTTTGTGTTTTATGTCCAGGATTGCCCGGATTTTGAAGACTCTCGTGCTCATGGTTTTGTCCATCGTCCACTCGATCTTCAATCCTTAGCATGCTTATATGGGAATCCAATATCCTAGATCTTATTGATTTAACATTTATCTATTAGCATAATTAATAAACGACTTTAGATTTGCGTAGAGACCCTTAATATTTGTATTATGCCTTGAAATTAGTATGGGGGTGACAGTCTCACATTGAAGACAATGTTTAGTTCTAGTATGGGGGGGATCTTTCGATTTGATCTTACTTGAATTTGCCTTGTCTTCACATAACCCCATTTTTCTATCAAAAATAGCAAAAATATGCCAAAATTAAAAAAAATTCAAAAATAGAATAAGTGTTTTGACACAATGTTTTGTCTTTTAAAGGAATAAATTTTGACTTGATTGAGCATGTTGCGCTCTAGCTTGCCCCTTAACTTATATAAATTTAAGCTTTTGCTAGTCTTTTATACAAGAAGCTTTAAAAGCGAAAAAATTTCTAGCTAAAGATCAAGAGTTTGCAAGTATCCATGAAAGCCTATTTAAATATGAAAAGCCATGTTTTTTATTAGACTAAGCATTCGCGGTCTTAATAATAAAGCTTTAAATTTGCGAAGAACGAGAAATGATCGAGTTTTATATAACTGGATGCTAAAACATAGAGTATTGGATCTCTTAAGGCTCATAAGGTTTAATTGTGGCTTTTTGCTCCACCAGCTTAATAAAACGTTAGATAATTTTGAATAAATAAAGTTGCTTTTGGTTTTTGGCGATTCTTTTTTTTTTTTTTAAAAGTCTTTTTAAATCACTTCGTAAGATTTCCTTCGGTGAAGTAAGGTAGGCCGCGCGCCCAGCGTGCGTAGGGAGAGGTTGGTCGAGAGTGTTGTGGGAAATAGCCTAGCAGTCAGCTACTCGCGATCTATGAGGATCGCTACGCGTGAGGTGGTCTAGGTAGTTAAAAGTCCACATAACTTGAAATTTGGCTAATAATAATAAGTTATGTAATAAACCGAAGCCGAAATAAGACCACTACCTCTTCCGGCTCACAACCGATGTGGTAGTCGTTTAAAGGGTGGAGGTATGAATAATAATAAAACCGTGGGCTGATAAAAGTTTACTGCATCTTGCCGACTCACAACCGATGTTGCAGTCTTCTAAATAAGGCACATAGTAATAATCCGAGACTGATAAAAGTTTGCTGCATCTTGCCGGCACATAACTGATGTTGCAGCCTTCTAAAA
This sequence comes from Tanacetum coccineum, assembly GCA_026074375.1. Lineage (NCBI taxonomy): Eukaryota > Viridiplantae > Streptophyta > Magnoliopsida > Asterales > Asteraceae > Tanacetum > Tanacetum coccineum. Next base: position 53,179 of record BQNB010018867.1, on the reverse strand, counting down.
GGTCGAGGATCACTGAGGTCGAAATAAGACTCCTGGACCATGGTCGGCTCTCATACCATATTTAAAGTTACTTTTGACTTCTCTTTCTTATATGCATCCACAAGTGCATGACACATCATTTTGTAAAATATTTTGTGGGAGTTTTTTTGTGGTTCTAGCATTCCTCATAATAATAATAACAATAAAGCCAAATTTCGACTCCGGGGTTATCTAAAAAGGATAACCCCTAAATCGTGCGAAATTAGAATCTTAATGTGGACCTTATTCTCACCATATCGTCTCTTTAGGAAAGGATTTCAAACTAATTGTGGTCTAAACCGGGTTATTCTTTTTTGTGAATAAGACATTAATTTATTTGTCACAAATAATAAGAATAAAATCTTTAGAGGATTTAGGAAATAAGGGAGGAGGATCACAGAGGTCGAAATAAGACTCCTGGACCATGGTCGGCTCGCATACCGATGTGGCAGTTGTTTAAAGGACCGATGATTAATAATGTTGCAATAATAATAATAATAATAATAAAGCTAAATTTCAACTCCGGTGTTATCTAAAAAGAAGATAACCCCTAAATCGTGTGAAATTAGAACCTTAATGTGGACCTTATTCTCACTATATCGTCTCTTTAGGGAAGGATTTCAAACTAATTGTGGTCTCAACCGGGTTTACTTTATGTGAATAAGACATTAATTTATTTGTCACTAATAATAATAATAATAATAAGCTTTAAAGGATTTAGGAAATAAGGGAGCGGAAAGTAGTTATGCATACACAATTAGCTTTTATGAGTAGTGTTAGCATCTTAACTTGGATTAAACAATGATTTCGTTTTTAAGCTTGGTTTGGGGCAGGTGAAAAATCGAGGATGATGAATTTATCCTTTTAAAGTTTCTTGTTCCGTGAAGTTATGATAATAATAATTACATAAAAATGGTAAAACAGGGTGTTTTAAATCTAGTGATTTCCTATATCATTGTGTAAGGACACGGCAATAGGTTAGTATGGGGGATTTTGGTATGTGCTTAAATACACATACCTTTTACCTAATAAACCGAGCTAAAAAGACCAATACTAAACGAAAATGTCACAAAAATACATTGTATTCGTATGTATTATAAATTGTGTCTTGCAAGTACGAATATTCAATAAAAGGACAAAAATAAAGCAAAAACGGACAAAACCGAGCACGGGAATGGAATGTGTACAAGAAAACGAAGTCTAAGGCATGCTCATTTTCTACGGACCAACCCGGACCCATTTTATTGGGCCGGGTCAGCCCATTAGTTTATAAGCCAAAAGCTAAAAGCCCTTATACAATAACATAGTCCAAATCCTTTTACAAAAACAAAAGTCCAAGTCCAAATCCACCCTTAGCCCAAGTCAAGCCCAAACCAAAACCATTAACCCGGTCAAACCTTATTAAAATTCACTGTATATCTTTTTCTACTTTCCCTCTCTTTTACATTCACATCAACAAAGACACAGGGTAAATGGATTTCGCTCACACGATCATTTGCTTCTAGAAGGCTTATCCCAAGATCCCTGATTGGTTGATGTTAGTTGGCACTTGATCCAAGGGCTCCAATGATTGCGTGGGACTTAATCAAGAATCAAGGGGCAGGATTGAAGATAGGGGAGCGTCTCATGGACCTAGAACATTCCTTCAGCAGCTATAAATAGCAGAGCAAATCACACAGAGCAAGTCGTCTAGCTTTTAGTAGTTATAGTGCTTATTTTAGCTTATTGTAATTTTTAGCTTAAGTGTCATTTTATTAATGTAATTTTATTTTCCAAAAGTATTGTAACCCTTCCTTTGATATTAATAAAAGTTTAAGTTTAGTAAATCTTGTTTTTAAATTTTGTCATGGTTTAGAAATGTTTAGATTTAAGCTAATAAGTTCAAAATAAGCTCGTAATCTTCTTAGCTACTGCTTATTTAACTAAGCCTCTTAAAAGTTTATCTGAATAAGCTTTGTATTCTTAGTTTCAAGAAAAAGGGTATAATAAGCTAATTTGGATGATAAGCTAATAAGGGATGGGCTTATTGGTTTCTTACTAGCTTGTTTACAACAAGCTAGAGCTTGTAGAATAGCTCCAAGAGCATTTGTATCCTTGTTTTGAGCAAAGGATAAAGGTACACTTATGTTTTCCTTTTTAAGCTTATTTTATCTACAGTTAGCTTATTATGATTGGTTATTAGCTTAAAATTGTTTAGAGTTAATTTTACTTTAATTTATCCTTATTTTAGTCAAAATAGCTTATTGTTTTAGCTTATAAATTAGAGCTTATTTCTCAGAGATTATTACTTATTTGTCTTTATTAATCTAAGAACTTAATCTGTTTTATCCTTTTGAAGCTTAGTTGAATCTGTTTAGCTTAAAAATTAGATTTATAGCTTTTTAAGGGGTGTTTGGGTTAAGGGTCATTAAACTAGAAAATGCTAGTATAGGTTAATTTTGGGACTTAATTCAGTTTGCATAAGCTCTAATTTAGTTTTAAAATAAGTTTTAAGTTTATTTTATCAAAATATTAAGTCTGTTAAGTCTAAGGGTGTGCAAACAACTTATTTTTGTAGGTTTCTTAAAAGTCATTTTAGTTGTTGTTTTTGTAGTCTAATTGAGTCCTAATTGCAAGAATAGGCATCTGTTTTAAGTTGCTAAATTATGAGATAAGCCTTTTAAGTAAAAAATGGTCAAGTATTAGTATGGTTTGAATAGTTCTTAAAAATCTAGATGTGCATAATATTTAAGGCTTCAATCTAGCTTTTCTTTGACTGATATTTGTTTAATTCAGCTCATAGTAGTATTAAATCTAACTGTTTTGAGTTTTTTTTTTGTCAAAGTCCTTTTTAAGTCTTAAAATTTTGGTCTGCAAGATGAAAAATTTCTTCTAAAAGCCAAAAATGAGTAGTTGAGTCTGTCATATTCATGTTCCTTTTCTAGCTTATTTGTTTAACTTATTATTTGAATTCCATCTTATTTGAGTCCTTCTAGTATAAGTCTTCATATGTTTTAAACTTTTAGCTTATCACTTTTAGTTTTCTAGTGCTTTTAATTAGCTTGAAAATCTGTCATAGTTTGCATTTAAGTGTCTGTGGTCTTTTAGCTTTTTAGTGCTTTTCAATTGAACATGTTAGCTTATTTTTAGTGTTTGGTGCTTATTAGTCATAGTTTAGCATTTGTCAGCTCATTTGTTTATCTTGTTGCTTAGTGAGCCAAAATAAGTCCAATGAGTTAAGCTTAGTGTTCTTAAGTCTCATTTAAGCAACTGTCTTTTTCAATTAGCTTTTCCTAGCTTAATTTTATGTTCTGTCAAAAAGGTCTTAATTAACGTTCGTCATTTAAGCTTAATCTTTAGCTTTTTCAAAAGAAAAATAAAAAAAATATTTTAGCAAAAAGGAAAGCCTCAGGTTCGAACCTGTGACCTCTCCTTTTCACCCAACACCTCAACATACACACTCAATACCATCTGCCCTTGGAACTTTTTCATTTGTATCTTGCACCATTAAATTCATATAGTGTCTTTTTCAGTTTTAGCTTATTAGACTATTTAGCTTATTTACTGCTTATTTGTGTTAGCTTATTTTCCCGTTTTATTTTTTTTAAGTCTAGATTTGTGCAAATACCTTTTCATTAATTTTTTGGAATTTTATAAATTAGTCTAATATTTTTAATAATATTTTTAGATTAAATTAGTTTTTAATTCATAATAAGTAAAATAAAAATCAAAAAAATATAATTCTTTTTTCTAAAATTATTTTCAGTCATTTTGGATTTATAAAAAAAAATATTTATAGGGTTGAAATTTGATTTAGTTGCTTAATCTTCGCGTTTTTAAATTCCCATTAACGTTTTTATGTTTAAATGCTTTAAATGTTTACTTGCATTTGTTTATTTTTGCATATTATTAGTAGAAATAGAATTCAAAGAAAAAATCTTGATTATTCAAACACGCGATCACAAACTTAACCAATTTTCAATTCACACCTCGTCGGGATACGACTCGGGAAAGGTTTTGAATTTTACTTTGGATAAAAGTAATCTTCTTAAATCCTCACGGAATACTTATCTTATACTATTATTGATAAATGGTATTTTAGTTATATATATATATATATATATATATATATATATATATATAACATATATAATATATATATATATATATATAATATATATATTATATATATATTATATGCTATTATATTCAATCAATTTTTTTGAGGCAGCACCGTTGCCGGGGAGGTGTGTTACGATTATCGTGTTTCGTTCGAAGATTAGTGTTTGAAGACCCTTCCTCGTGAAGTTATCGTTCGAAGATTAGTGTTTTTTTGCTCGTTATTCCGCACGTTTCTTTTTCTTTCTTTTCTTTTGTTTTCAAAGCTTCTTTATACACTAAAAGATCATTTACCTAGGTGTATTTGCTTTGGATCAAAGAAAATCTAATTTTTGTTCATCTTTTGTTTTCAAAAACCTTATAAAGTACAAATCTTGATTTTGAAATTTTCGGCTTAAAAACCAAAAAGTTGTCACTTTTAAGGTTTGTACAAGAAATTTTGGGAAAAAACAATCAAAAAGGTGTCTTTTTGTGTTTTAGAAATTTTGAGTTTCGTCTGTGTGTTGCACGAATTCGCAGTTTCTAGCTCTATCTGAATTTACAATTTGTGTTGTTCCCGAATTCACAACTTGCTTCAATACCCGAATTGGCAGTTTGTAGTTGTATCCGAATTTGCAATTTCCTGTCTTACATGAATTCACAACTTGCTTTAATACCCGAATTGGCAGTTTGTAGTTGTATCCGAATTTGCAATTTCATGTCTTACACGAATTCGCAACGTGCTTCAATACCCGAATTGGCAGTTTGTATTTGTATCCGAATTTGCAATTTCCTGTACTACACGAATTCGCAACTTGCTTCAATACCCGAATTGGCAGCTTTCAGAAGCACACGAATTTGCAAGACTAGTTGATCCCGAATTCGTAAATCTTCTCAAGGACCCGAATTTTCAATTTTGCATAAGGACCCGAATTTGCAATCTCCGTAAGTACCGAAATTTGCAATTTTTCTCAAGGACCAGAATTTGCAATTTTTCTTAAGGACACGAATTTGCAATCTTCTTAAGGACCCGAATTTGCAATTTCTCTTAAGGACCCGAATTTGCAATTTTTCTTAAGTACCCGAATTTGCAACATACACTTAAAACTCAAAATTGATTTATCAAATTTATACGGTTTATTTCTTTGACTTGTAAAATCCCGTGAAACACTTACTTGTTTTCCTGGTTTTGTCAAGAATTGTAAAATCCCGTATAGTTTCAAGACTTAAAACACATAAAAGACAACACCCTCAAACACAATTACTTTCTATCACCACTCGATCAAATAGTAATCTTTTTTATACCACTTTATCAATGACGACTCTTGCTGATAAGTCACTTCTCTCGGGTGGTGACAATAAACCACCGATGCTTGAAAAATACTTGTATGACTCGTGGAAAATCAGAATGGAACTTTATACGATGAATAGACCTCATGGTAGAATGATTCTTGCTTTTGTTGAAAAAGGTCCACTTGTTTGGCCAACAATTACAGTGGATGGTGTAACCAGACCAAAGGAATATACTGAATTAACTCCCGCAGAAACCATTCAAGCTGATTGTGACATCAAAGCAATAAACATCTGTCGGTCACCTTTGATCACTTCACTTCATTAACCTTAACAAGAAAATAAGGAAGAAACTAGGAAGAATTATAGAGAGAGAGAGTTAGAGAAAACTAGAGAGAGAATGGAAAGTTTACTTGCAATATCAAAAGCTTACAAATGAACCAACACCCTCTCCTTCCTTGGAGAGGGGTATTTATAGCTAAGACTAAAAGGCTTGCATGCCTTTAGTGATTCTACAAACCGGGCTCGGGTTTACTTGGGCTTTCGCCCGATACACGTGACCGATTAGATTACAAATAAGAGCCCGTTTACCCGTCTAGCCTAATACAACGTATATTAACTTAGTGACCGAAACCTAATATAATTATGAACGAACTTCCATTGTTCGACTCAATATTTTGAGGCTAACAACGGTCACTTTTGATCACTTCACTTCATTAACCTTAACAAGAAAATAAGGAAGAAACTAGGAAGAATTGTAGAGAGAGAAAGTGAGAGAAAACTAGAGAGAGAATGGAAAGTTTACTTGCAATATCAAAAGTTTACAAATGAACCAACACCCTCTCCTTCCTTGGAGAGGGGTATTTATAG
>BQNB010018867.1:0-43382 GCA_026074375.1 Tanacetum coccineum | reverse complement strand
TTTAGGTACAGATACGCCATATCTTCCTTGATAGATACGGCGTATAGGTTGTCAGAACAGTGCTCTTCATAATTTCTTTGTCTATGCTCCAAAATGCGTGCCTTTTGATCATCTTTTACTCTTTGCTCGATAATTACTACAAATCATAAATATAGGTAATTAAGTACCAATTCATGCATGAATAATGTAAAACAAGCAATTTAGCTGGGATAAATGATGCTATAAAATAGACGTTATTTGATGTCATCAAATATCCCCCCACTTGAATCCTACTTGTCCTCAAGTAGACTTAAGAAAACTTATAAAAATGTATCACAAACCAAGGTTTAAGATTTTTCCTTAAAGCAATTTTTTGCTTAATTACTAGTAAACAACCAAACACCTCACGAATAAGAAAATGAAAACACTCAAATCACTCAACTAATCTATGTGGTAACATCTAACTAATTTGCTCAATTGCTTGATCGTGACGAGTATTCTATCATAAGCTTGGCAAGGATACACATCTCCACCACTAAAGCTAAGGAGTAACAAGCCTAAAAAGGTAAATTAGGTTAAGGTTTAAGGGTTTGATCGTTCTTTTCAATCTCTATCGGTACCAATATTCTAGAAAAGGCAAAAAACCATAAATGCACACCCAAATCCATGACCGCGACACTTGCAATTGCTCACTCCTTAACTCGAATAAGCTAAAGAATAGGACCAAGTAATCTTTACTAACAGTAATACACCAACAAGGGCGACAAAACCACATATACACATCCATAACGATGGAATAGACATACATGATTGCTCACTCCCTTATTCGAGTAGAACCAAATGTTAAGATGAAGAATGATATAGGGTAAGGATCTTCTAATCTTTCTCCAATAGTAATAAACCAACAAGGGCAACAAAACCACAGATACACATCCATAACGATGGAATAGATATATATGACTGCTCACTCCCTCGTTCGAGTAAGATCAAAGGATAGGGATTATGAATGGGAAAATAATTGGTGTAAATATAAAAATAAAAACAAATAAGGAACAATGTTGCTAGATACTTTCCCGACCGTCCCTTTGAAAAAGACATAAAGATGCCTCAATCATCTTTCAAAAATAACTTAGTTGGCGTTCCCGTAACGGCCAACTCCCAATCATCCATAATATAATATACAACAATAGTGGCGATATCTACCACTTGATACAAAAAAATGCATAGTTGGTTTATATTACGTACCAACCTAATACAACAAAACTTTACATCGTTGGTTTATAACACGTACCAACGAATAATCATTCACATAAATAATAAAATCGGTTAAGTTTAGGTGAACCGATTATCTCGCAAACTTCTCCTTCTACCATCTTATTTTGTATTTTTTTTGTTTTTTTGATTTTTTTATACTAATACTTAAAAACAAAATTGGGCGTAAAATTTCACCACTTCACGAACATGATAAATCTGAATAAATAATATCCGATCATAATTGTTAAAGTAGTAAACACACGAAAAATAAAACTACTACTTTCACATTCCCATTGCATTGTGCAATTTTCCCGACCTAACCAAAGATAAGAAATATGTGTAGCATGACATGAAATACATACTTTTATACAAAAGCAACTAGCAACCGATTAAGGACTTAATTTAATATGATAGGCTAGGGTGTAACAAAACAAATTTGGGGTGTAACAAAAAAAAGAATGGCTCAGCAGGTTTTTTTAGAGGTATCTTCCTCTAAAAATAAGAGTAAACAAAGGGTTTATAAGGGGGTTAACTAACCAGTGTAGTTAGTTAATAAAACATAATGTAAAGGATTTTTGGTGTAATCCTAAAAATTTACCAATTTAGAAATGTCACTCCAATTACAAAAGTAATACTTATTATTGTGGTCTCGAGTAGATATACCAAGCCAAATTTTAAAGTTTACTATAGTCACCGACACACTCATATTTTTTGGAATTTAGGTAAAAATTAGGAAATAAAAAGGCTAAATCCTCACAATATTACAATAAGGGTTATGTGTGCCGGTCATGTAAGTAATATTTCACAAAATATGCTATTTTTTTAATTTGAGTATAAATTAGGCATATTATTTGTAAAAATAAGGACAAGTAAGTGTTCTAATTCTCCTCTCCCCACTTCAAATATACAACGCCCTCGTTGTATAAGTATAACATGAAAAACAGGAAATTAAAGAATTAGAATAGAAAACTCCCCTGAGATTTGCTCGGTATGATCATCCATGTTGTGTGTATGAGCAAGAATGTGTGTTGTGAGTGCGTCTAAATACCAGCATGACTACAACACACATAGATTCCAGAAAATAAGCACACCAAATTCTTTTAATGTTCTAGTAAGGTTCATGTATAGATGCTCAGAAAACAAATGCAATTCTATCTCTGGATGATCGTTTGGTTAGAAAACAAAACATAAAAATTTGAAACTGTACACTCAGTCGATACGTCGTATCCATGTTTTAGGATACGCCGTATTGAGACCTGTATGAAAAATCCTAAGTACAGGTCAGATGTCAAATACGTTGTATTCGTTTAACTAATACGCCGTATAGACAGATATGACAATAAAGTTTTTAAAGTGCAGAAAAATAAAGACTGGATAACGTCCAGATAGTCAATACGATGTATCCTTTGAGGTTGGATACGCCATATTTGCAGTCTTGGAAGACAGACTCGATAAAAACTATGAAATAACATTCGAGGTTGTCTCCCGGTAAGCACTTTTGTTTACAGAAAAGTCTTCAAGTTAGACTTGTCTCGAGCTTCTACTTGGTACGTGTCACGGACCATCCTTCGTCCTTCTTGTGGAAAATATCTTGGTAGACATGAGACATGTTTTCCTCAGTTCGGACCCAAATGTCATATTCATATTCCTTAATAGCGACATATTCCTCCTCTGGTCTGAATGAATATATAACTACCTCAAACTTCTCTGATTTGCATGTTGGTTTCACGTAGGGAATTCCAAGTTGCTTGCATCTTCTTTCTTTGTATTTTTCTTCTTCTTCGTTAACTTGGTAAGGAGGATCTTTTTGAATCAGGTAGTCTTTTAAATCATTGATGTCATCATCGACATCCTTCATAAGCTTGTGTTCATCAAACCATCCTTTATTATCTCGAGTTTTATTACGATCCATACCTATTTGACAAACGTTATTGTAAGTAGTATGCTCATAATCCTTCCATTCGTCAATGGGCGAATCATGGCTCCAAGCATCGTTACTTGATTCTCCCTCTAGATCATTGATTCCTCCAAGATAGCTTCACTGTTCAAAGCTTCTTTCTTTAATTCGCTATCTTCTAATGTAGCGTACCATTCATAGTCTTGATAGCGAATTGAATTGCCTTCTCGAATGAATCAGGTAATTCTCCAGTGTTGCAGTACCCATCCTCCTTCCAGTTGCAAGTAGTCCATTTAGCAGTCTCATTTTTGAAATGAAGTAGATTGCATTCATGACAAATATTATTGATAAGTTCAGTCCATACTTCATCATCATTCCATGGCTTTTCATTGACCCATGGTGTTTCATCATTCCATTCATAGATCCAATCATCCTTTTACTCCTCGTATGTTTTGAATCCATGTATCTTTAGTAAGCACATCAACATCAATTTGAGTGAGATAGTTGAATTCCTTGAATGCTTCACATAGAGGTGTTTCTAAGTGAAATATAGCAGTATCAATTCTAAAGATTTGAGCAATCTCATTTTCTTCAATCAAGTTATCATTTCTAGGATTAGAAAGTTCATTGTCGGTTATCACCTCTTCATCGTCTTCTCTCTTCCAATAATCCCGCAGAGCATTCCTAGTGTATTGATCCATCGTCTCATGGTTCCTAAACTTTAAAGCTAACAAATTCGCGAACTCACCGTTAGTAGGATCCCATTTGACTTTGATGTTAGCTCCATTAGTTTTTATCTCTGATGTGTTTCAAAAGCTTTAAATTTATAAGACTGAAAATACCTGATAATTATATGGAAACACACGGGTAAAAGTATAACCCACGTATGTAGTATAATCTTTTTAGGTAAGACCAGGTCATTCCACATGGATTTGAGTAGTGTTCAAATAATTAGAAAGAAAATAGACTTTAACGATTTTAAAAGTAACTTTAGTTTTACCAATGATAATAAAGATGACTACTCGAATAGTTAAAAATAACTTATAAGTGTTGGAAATGATTTGACCTCAAAGATGGGGCATTAATTTATAAAAAGGTCTTGTCGTTAGAAAACGTTTTCACAAACTAACTTGTTTAACCCAAGACTTATATTTAGTTAACTAGACCAAATGTTTCACTCAAATAATTCAGTTACTAGTATATCAAAGCTTATTTGTTTATCAATTTACGAAAGTGGATTTCTTAGCACAAACGATAAAGACTATAGACAAAACTTTAAAACCACATAGATCATAACGGGTCTTTCGACCTATACCGATATGATTATATAATTCAAGTTGATAAGCAAAACTGACAAGATAAGATATAATAGGATTACAACATAAGCTTGAGATTAAAGAGATCACGATCATACCAAACACTTATTCATTATTATAACATCATCGAGTAGTCATGAAAGATTTATCCTCTCATGGCTAAGGAGTCCATAACAAAAGTAGACTTAATATAAACTTCCATTATTTCAACAACTAAGTTGATAACCATCTTCGTTCTTGATCGTTAGATCTTTATTCTTCAAAGGTAGTGGTGTTTTTGGTGTTTTTATGGATGAGAGACAAAAGGATTGGTGTGTGTGTGAAGGAGATGGTTTGTAAAATGAGAGAGGAGTAGGAGGAATAAATTGAAAGTAAAATTTCATCCTCTATTTATAAGCTGAATTTGGGTGAAAAGTGCGGCGCACACAAGAAATTGTGTGGCGTATTTGGTGATTAAATGTGATAGTATTAAATGCTGATTAAAGAAGAGCGGCGCACAAGATAATATGTGCGGCGTACTTGGTGTGTTAATGCATTTGCATTAAAGTCTTCATTTATTTCTTCTCATCAGATGGAAAGTGCGGCTGTAGATCCCAATGATAGATCTTTCAGCCTATTAGTAGGGTGGTAGATGACTTGTATAAATACAACTCAGTCTATAAGAAAAAAAAAAATTTTTTAAATTTTAATTTTTTTTTTTTTTTTTTTTTTTTTTTTTTATATATATTATTAATTTTTTTTTTTTTTTTTTTTTTTTATTTAAACACACACCAATTTTTTTTTTTTTTTTTTTTTTTTTTTTTTTTTTTTTCAACACACTCCCCCCCCCCCCCCCCCCCCAATTTTTCTTCCGGCGCACAGAGAATATGTGCGGGCCGCATTAGGGTAGTAAAATACAGTAGCATTAAAGTCTTCATAAATTCTTCATATCAGATGGGAAGTGCAGCGCACAAAGGAAATTGTTCGGCGTACTTGTTGAGTTAATGAGAATTTGACTGTCTTTGACTTGAAGGTAAGTGCGGCGCACAAATGGTATGTAACGGCGGCACATTTGGCCTTTTGGGTTGATTTATGATCTTCTCTTGAATGATGTGTCTTTAACATGTAAGTATTGATTTTGATGGATCTAACTCGAGATGTCTTCAAGTGACTTGCAGCAATGTTTAGCTATTAAGTATCGAAAGTTTCATAAGTAATGAATAAAATATATACAAAATAACGCCATAGAAAAAACATGTATAATTTGAGCGTTATCAAGAAGCTTCTATAAGAGTTCGATTTCGCCTTTCGACAATCCGTTCTGCTGAGGAGTGCGAGCAACAGATGTTTGATGCGAGATGCCAACATTTTCATAAAATTCACGAAGTGTCTGATTGACAAATTCGGTTCCATTATCTGTTCGAACATTACGGACGGTGGCATTCAAACGAACTTGAATATTTTTGATGCATTTGATGATTGCCTCAGGAGCTTCATCTTTTGTTCCAAATGTTGGACCCTAGTAAATCTTAAGTTATTCGTCGACAATCACTAAGATATTCACTCTTCCGTTAATACTCGCCACACGCATCAGGCTCCACAAAATCATATGCAAAAGATATAGTCTCTGGTTAGTGTCTTCAGCTTTTGGTTGTTGGGAGGTAGATTTCTTGCTTTTTCTAATGCACATGCTGAACACAGATGATCTTTCTGAAATTTAAGTCTTGGAATGCCTCGTGCAAGACCATCTTTAGCTAGCTTGTTAAGATTACCAAAGTTGAGATGCGATAACCGACGGTGCCATAACCACTTTAGTATTTGACGCTTTGGATAGAAGACAGATCGGAGATATTTTAAGCATGTCATCAAGAGAAATTGTGTACAAATTTGTGTCTCGGGATCCAAAAAGTATATCAACACCTTCTAAATTATGAATAAAACAAGCGTTTTTCCGAAATGCAACTTCAAGATCCGCGTCGCAAAATATACCAAGAGAAAACAAGTTATGTCCAAGCCTCTCGACGTAGCATACTTTTGAGATAGTAACATTTCCCAGCTGATAGTCACCATACCCTATAATTCTTGCAATATGGTCGTTCCCGAATCTAACTGTACCCAAAAATTTACTACATAGTCATGAGTTGAGAGCGGTTCCCTGTCATATGTTTCGAACATCCGGAGTCCAGATACCAGAGAACAATCTGGACAACCTGTCATGACAAGAGAAGAAGAAGATGGAATATCTGTAGCATTGGATCCCCAAGTATGATTGGGTTTCGAGTGGTTAGCATTCTTAGATTCTACAATCTTAGCCTTTTTAGAGTTTACTCCTAGGGCGCCAATGACGCGTCAGCGCACCAAGGGCTATCCCGATTATGCAGATTTTGTTTTGTCGACTTTCCTCTTACTCGACACATGTGAAAACTTAAATAAAGGTATGTACATGATACTTGAGCATTTGGGAACACTCTAGATGAGGTTTAGACTTAGAGAGGAGCAAAAAACAAATCCTCTTGTTTTTAACAAAATGCCAACTCAAATCTTTTATCAAACGCCTCTAGCCAAGGCCAAAACTTCTTTTTAAACCTAGTATGAATATACTTTCAACATACCATTAAACGAACGTATTCATTTTACCTTAATCTAGATTTATGTTATTCCTAATCACGTAACGGGCTTTACTCCCTTATTGGTCAAACTAAGTCAAAAGTCACTTTGCGTATATGCATCCTTTCCCGTTATGGGATATGCTTTACTTGAGATGCAAAGCACTTAGCTTACTTGAATCAAGATGATTAGTGATCAAATCCATTGTTGATAATCATGGATTAAAGTCTAAATGACTATTTGAGTTTGTGGTAATTGAAGGTTAATCTTACTTTGAACTATTCTACCTTTTTCTATATAAATGATTTACAAACTCTCACATTTATTCCTCACATGTCTCCTACATAATCCATTATCTACCAAACATTCCCTAATCATTTGTTAGTCCCATTTACCGAACAAATTATTAATCACACCTTTCACACACACTAAACATTCCTTTCCTAAACCATTTAATAATCATCATTACCCATTTCTTTTCTTTCTTATAGCAATGTGATTATCAACCCAATCAATCCTTTGATTATCATCCTTATCAACCTCATCATTTAAACCTTCCTTAATATAAATCCTAAACCTTCCTCACTTAAACCTTCCCTAAAACACACCCACCTGGGATAATTCACATTCCCTTACACCATTGTACATTCTTGTACTCTTTGTCCCCTAATATTTCAACATAAGCTCCTAAACATCATATCCCAACATTCTCCACCACACATTTTCTATTCATTTTCTTCTTCATCTCAACACACATATACACACACTCTTTTATTTGAATTAAAACTATACACACATACACATACTCAAAGCTTCCTCCATACACCTATCCTCACACACTCTTTAGTTTGAATTCAAATCTCACACACTTGCCAAGCTTCTCCTACAAACCTTCCCACCTCACCACATTTCTTAACATTCAAAATTTAAATTTTGAATTTCATGCTTAGGCTCCCTTGCATCACATCAACATCACATTTAAGCCAACTCATTCTAACCTATTGCCAACTCACTGCACCTCAACCTTATCCTTATCCCTAACATTTCAAATTTAAATTTGAAATTTGAATCACAAGCCACAAGCTCCCTTCTATCACATAATGCCAACTCACTATTTCTTTATCCCACATGTCTAATTGATATTTGAATTTGAAATTCAAATTCTCCTTCTCATAACATCCACACTTCTTCACCAAGTTGAGAATATTCCTTGACATATTCCTTTCTCTCTTAACCATGTGAGGAATACCCAAACACACCCTTTGTCTAATAGTTCTTCTCTATCTCTTTGATATTGGACAAACATTCCCAAATCTTCTTTTAAACTACTTCATAAATGTTTTTACCAAATGGCTATTTGAGTTGGTTGACATTGAGTGTAAGAATGATGGAAATGTCAAAGCGTGAAGTACAATTGAGGGTTTAGTAAGAGCGGGTAGTCAATTAGGGGTTTAACAAGTGCGGGTATTTAAAACGCCAAGTCTCGAAGAAAACATCTTCAGGAATCTGGCACGTTGGCTATGCACTTGCGCATAGGCAGCACGCCAGATACGAATTATGTTTACGCAATTTGTGCTCCTTGGCCTATAAATACCCCTCTTGGTTATTGTATTCCTCACCTCTTGCCCAACATTCTTTCTCTCTTTTTCTCCTCTCCTATCCTCTAAGTCTAAACATCAAAGTATTCTAATCTTCTCATTTTATCGTCTTATTGAAGTAAACACATAATTCCGCAAGAGAGACACACAAGTAATTAATCCACACTTGTGTGTTGTGTTAAGGGTCTTCTTTCTTACACCCTTTCTATTAGAATTGAGTCTCTAGACTAGGTTAGAGATTGATTCTTAAATCAACTTATTCATTCAATTTGGTTGTAAATGTGTAAGGATGTGAAATGGCTTAATGAAGCCAAGCACACTCAGCCATAAGTATGTAGCTAGTTTAGTGACAACTTGACGTCACACATTGCAATAGATAATCCCCATTTGATGCTCCCATTCTATCAAATGGAGCCTATCTATACCATAATGACTCCATGGCTTTAAGTTGATATATATACCTAACAACTCCTGCTTTTGTATCTTCCCTTATACTATGTGAAATGTCAAATGTCTGAGAGACTCATAAACATTAGTTCACTAGTAGACGCCAACAGTCCTTGATCCTACCGTTTTAAAACACTTTCTTCAATCAAATGACAAATCCTCTGAGTCTAACAGACTGAATACCATAACGACTACCTATCTTAAACATCTTTACTTCATTTTATCGTTCTATATATTCATATAATAGATACCAAGCATAAGTATTCTATTAACTATTGCTATTAAAATGAGAGAGCACTTTACAAGTCAGATTAATAATTTTTACACATGACTTGGATTGATGCTAGACTTCGTGATTATGCGTTCTTATAAGAAGTTGTAGGAGGTGACTTAGAACGTCTAAACTGATTTCGTATAGTACTAAAAGATATATGAAAGTAACAATAATTGGTAGTGTTTTTGAGGGTAGAGAGTTCGAGCTTGGCTTCTTGGCTGAAATCAGAACGTTTTTATAGAGGCATACGTCATATTAAGCGTTGCTCTTTAGAGTCTTGTGTGGTGAGAAGCTCGGATTGTATCGATTAGTGTGAGTCAAGGCGCGCTAGTATCATAGCAAGGTAGATCTCTTAGCAGTTGAGGCTGTTTTAGTCGTTGCTCTATCAGTCTCACCATGTTCATGATGGGGATAGTTCCTAAGTTGTCAACTAGGTTAATCTTAGCATGATCCTAGATAGATGCTCGGGAGATAGTGCGCGTAATTTGACAGGGAACACGGGGTGTTTATATAGAGGCGCAGTGGTAAGGAGGGTTATCACTGAGAGTGTGGCAAGGTAGAGCAGTAGTCTATAAGGAGTGTGAGTGTCTATCTGTAGATGTAGGCGAGGTCGTATGTCGCGGAAGAAAGAAAAATAAAACTTAGTTGTCAATACAGATTTATAGATACACATACAGTGGAATTAATACGTGATGAGTATGGAATAGTTTGATGCGGGTGATCGGTGGAGTGAGTATTCGGAATTGATAAGGGGTGCGCGAAATCGCGACAGAATGGTGGCGTGAATGATGGCTCACAATCGGTTCCTCGACAACGCGCATATATTCTATATCTTGTTGCATGTTCTTCGTAAGCCGCATTTTTCATGTTATAAACTATAGTTTGGAATCGTGAGCGCATCATTAGTAGGTTCTCCACTCTTGTTTTATGTAAAGAGAGAGAGTAACAATCATGAGAAGCGCTTTTAGACTCAGTCTTAGCTATTAAGACTTTGAAGGTTATTATAATACTTCTAATATAAAGTCTAGTATAGACAGTCAATTTTTTCACCTCAGCCACTCGCTTTATTAGGTTTTCTAACACTTTAGAATATATAATAGACTAGTATGCAGTTGAAACCGCTAGTTATAATTGATCAGTTGGTACTATGAGCTCCCTAGGTGGTAATGCTTTGTGTTTCCAGTGTATGGATGAAGAGGAATTTAGGCGTTTGTGGATTTCTTGCAATTACATAATGGATGTATGAGAATTAGTTATTTAAGACATATGTGAAAACCATTATGACCCTGTTTATCGTAGAAGTATTAGTTATACGTTTGTTAGTTGCCCTCGGTATAATGGCGTACTGTAGAGTGCGGTAAACTGCAGTCCCTGTGCATGTTAGTAATATAACATGTATATACAAGGCTTTTGGTAAAATTGCCATAGTTTTGCAAGCCACGTTGTAGAAGACATAGAGAGTCATAGATCCTGTAGTGTTTATATTGTTACGCATGTTACTTTTAGTAAAGCAGAGGCTTTCATATTTAAGAACTTGTTCGGCCACGTACAGGTATTGGCATCCCTTTATTATATATGGAGATTCTATTTTTGTACGAAGGTTATATGACGGATTATAACAAAGTTGTTAAACATGTGACTGTACATTTTTAGGTCCTCATATGCTTTTAAAAGTCAATATATAGTGTGAGCCCTGTGCGAGTATCTTTTGTTGAGGTATATGAGGTTGTTGTATTGGGCTTAGTAATTGAGGCCCACATATGAGTGTGTCTGGGCTTATGTTATTGAGTCTGACTTTTAGTAAGCCAGCCCAATAAGGATGTACAGGCTTGTAGTTATTGGGCTTTTTCAAGCCGCCAATAAGGTGTTGGTATGTGTGTTTATGTGTGTGACGATGTGCTGAGATTGAGTGAACTGGACGCAGAGGATTGGGCCTTCATAGAGTCTTCACAGTCTTGTGCCCGTTGTAATTTGCAAGCACAAATTGGGCTGTTGTATTGATTGAGGATGCTAACGACATCATATTGAGATCTATCACAGTCTGGTCATCGACAATTACTATTGGCAGCATTTACACTGGCCCATCAGATGGGTATCAGTGATTGCAGTTCAATATGTATTCTCAGTTCCTTGGCTCCTCGGTCGATTGTAGACTCGAAACACGTGCTGAAGTGCTATATCAGTATTTGATACATATCCGACATTTGGGCACTTGTTTTGGACAAGATTGGCCTTGATTTGACAACTCAAGTGCTTTTCTACCATTCCGATGCGTCGAGTTTTGTATATTTTGGCTAGGTTTTCTCGTATGTTTTCGATTGTGAACATAGATGCACTTATGTGGAAACAAGTAGATGTGCTGGTTATAATACTAAGAAAAGAAAGGTACTAAAACAATTATTTTCTACTGAGTCTGATGATAAAGAACCTAAGCAATGTATAAAAAAGGGTTAAAAGGAAATCATGTTTTAAGGGTTACTATGTCATAACCAGGAGCAAGGCAAATAATAGTGAAGGTACAAGTAATTCTCCACAGACAACTACCAAGTCTCCACAGACCATTGGTAAGTCTGGTGAGGGTTGTTCTCAATCACCCAAGTGGATCAAATCTAGGGTAGCATCTGACAAAGGTAAACCTGTTTGTGGTTTTAGATTGTATGCTACCTGGATGTCAATTAAGAATTCCTTCTAAATAAAATCTTTAAAACTTGAACAAAAATGCAGTAGGAATTACAATCTAGGTTCTTTAGTGGCCTATAAATGGATATCACACTATTATGCCAACAGATTATTACAGACCCTTTCATTTCTTATTTGAAGATGAAATCAGATATTAGGGAAAAATATCTCATTAATGTCAGCATTGGCCAGTGCAAGAGAGCTAGACATAGGGCATTACATGATTTTGAAGGGGGGTTAAAAGAACATTATGCGAGGTTGTAGGAGTATAGGCATGATATTCTTGATTCAAATCCAAGGTTCACATGTAGATTAGATGGTGAAGAGACCTCATCTGGTAACAGCTACTTTAGGAGGATTTATGTGTGTTTCAAAGGTGTTAGGGATGGTTGGCTAGCAGGTTGTAGAAAGGTGATTGGATTGTATGGTTGTTTTCTTAAACATACTTGTAGAGGGAAGTTACTGGTTGCTAAAGGAAGGGATGAAAATAACCAGATGTATCCAATAGCATGGGCAGTTGTGAAGGTTGAGAATAATGAGAACTAGTGTTGGTTATTAGCTTTGTTACATGATGACCTGAATTTGCAGCAAGGAAATGAATTGACTATTATATTTGATTCTCACAAGGTAACTTTAACAGTTTTTATTCTTACATATTATGAACTATACCAACTACTGTACTACTACTCATAACAACTTAATTGTACATTATAGGGTTTATTAGATGTTGTAAGTGATTGGCTCCCAAATGTTGAACATAAGAAGTACACAAGGCATGTGTTTGCAAACTTTAAGAAGAAGTTTAGTGGAGTACAGTTGCAAAGACTCTTTTGGCATGCTGCATCAACAACATTGGAACAAAAAATTTATGCTAAGATGGAAGAGATGAAGGTAGTGAGTCAAGAAGCATATAAATACCTAATTCAGAGGAATCCTAATTCATGGTGCAGAGCATTCTTCAGGTTGGAATCCAAGTGCCCTAACTTTGAAAATAAGATTTGTGAAAGTTTCAACAGGGCAATCTTAGTTCAAAGAACCAAACCTATTATCACAATGCTTGAAGATATCAGACTTTATTTGATGCAAAGATTGGTTTCAATTGATAGAATTGCAAGAACCTAGGAAGACATTATCACACCATCCACAGAAAGAGAATAGAGTTACCGAAGGAAGAACAAAGGTACTAATTGATTTATACAATTAGTGCTACTTATATCTTCAAGCATTGTCATAATATGTTTTATTAATGACTAAATTATATTCATAGATTTTGGACGGTCATTCCTAGTGGATTTCAAGAGCTAGAAGTGAGAAAAGGTCATGAAGCTTATGGAGTGAACATCTACCTAAGAACATGTATGTGTAGGATGTGGAATTTATCTGGGATTCCATGTGTCCATTCAGTAGCAACATATTGTCATATGAATAAAGACCCTTTAGAAGGATTTGATCATTGGTATAGCCAATAGAGATGGTTTGAGGTTTACCAGTTTAGCATTAAGCATGTATTTAGAATACAGTGTTGAAAAGAACAGACAATCTACCCCTTTTACCACCTATTGTGAGAACAATGCCAGGAAGGCCTAGGAAAAACATAGTGAAAGCAAAATTTAGCGAGAAATTCTCAAGTAAGCAGAGTGGGCAGAAGGATGACAGGTAGTAACTGTCAATAAACTAGTCAAAAAAAATTATGATAAAGATCTAGTGCCTAAAACACCAAAGGTCAATAGAGCACCAGTTCCAAAACCACTTGATTATGCAACCTATGCTTTTGCAAGAGGAGGTGGTAGAGGGTTAAGGGTTAGGAGAGATGGTAGGGGTGAAAGGAGTAGAGGTAGGGGTCAAACCAGTGGTGGTACGGGTCAAAGCAGTGATGGGAGAGGTCAAAGAGGTGGTGGGAGAGGTTAGAGAGGTGATGACAGGGGTCAAAAGAATGTTAATACAAATGATGAGGTGTGAGTTATTTCTTATAAAATTTTGTAATTGTAGTATTTCAAAATGTTTGTCAATAAGCTTGTACTTCTTTTGTTTCAGGCAATGCAAGAAGATGAGATTTTAAATCTGTTGGACCATAAGTATATGGAAGAGCTCATGCTTCAAGAAGAAGAAAAAAGAGAAGCTGAATATAAAGCACAATAACAGATGTATGATGAAGAAGCTTTGAGGATGAGTTTAGAAGAAGAGGCAAGATATGAAAGGGAGGATAAAGAAAGACTAAGAGAGCAAAGGGGGGGGGGAGAAGAATGGGATAGGATGCATGACTACTTCCACCCTTCCAACTGAATAGAGGAAGAATCATATGATCAAGAATCATTCAACAGAAAAAATGTTTTTACTGTTAACGAAAATGTGCAAACCCAAGAATCTATTGTAGCAAACATGAATGATAGTGGTGAAATAAGGTTCAGACTTGTTGACATTGAAGTTGAAGACAACTACATGTCTATGGAAGTTAGTATTACAGATAAAGGGCTTACAATTGCAACTAGTGCAGACAAAGGGAAGACAGTTGCAGAAACTAATGCAGAAGCTACCACTAAACCAAAAGCCACAAAGAAAGGATCCAAAAGGAAAGCTGCATCTGCTACTGAAGAACTTCCATTAAGAATCTATCACAAGAACAGGGGAAGATCAGAGAGGATCTTTAACCAAAAAATGAAGAAATCTGGGTTTGGACCAAAGAGGAAGGGTCAACCCCTAATAAAGCATTATCTTTGAATTAGCCTTGCAAACTGTTTTAAATTTGCATTATCAAAAAACATAGCACGTGACTTGTCTTTTGTTGGTTGTAGTGAACAATGCGTGTAGTGACTGACTTTCTTTTGTATTGGTGGTACCAAACACAAAGGCTTTGTCCTCCACATGTCTTGATAAATGCAAATTGTCTTGTTTGACTCAATCATTTTAAACATTGAGGAACGGGGCCTGAAGTGTTATTTTCAGCAGACACCATTTGACATTGACGACCGAGGCTTGAACTGCTATGTTCAAATGTCATTTAAACTTTGAGGAACGGGGCCTGAAGTGTTATTTTCAGCAGACACCATATTTTCTCCCACAGATTTTTCAAGACATATTTTAATCACAGGGTATTTCAAAAACTAAGTGTTTATTATTATTTAAAATAAGGGGAGAAAATGTAATTAAAATATGATCTAATCGACTTAATGTGCTGAACAGAAAGAAAAGGTTTTATGGTTCGATCTTATACCCAACAACATCTTAATTTCACGTTTCTCGGTCTTGAGCTGTTCTTACAAGACATTCAATATCTTTAGCTCAAGAAAAAGGATAGTGTACGTTTCAGTGCGCTTACCCTTAACGTTAGAAGAGAAGTCCTCTAACATCTGGTTTTTCAAAAAGTTGAACACGATTTTTCAAGAATTTCTCCATGACAATTCATAATCTTTCAAAATTGTGTGTTCAACACTCCAACCCTCACAATGTTTTCAAAAGACAACAATTTCTCAATTGGTCCTATTTTTGAGGGGGAGTTTTTCGAAAAACAAAGTTTTAATGTTCTTGGATACATCATCAACGACCATTCTTATGTATTCAAAACATTATCAAAATGTTCCAAACCATTCATGCTGACCATATTTTCTCCCACAGATTTTTCAAGACATATTTTAATCACAAGGTATTTCAAAAACTAAGTGTTTATTATTTAAAATAAGGGGAGAAAATGTAATTAAAATATGATCTATTCGACTCAATGTGCTGAAGAAAAGGTTTTATGGTTCGATCTTATACCCAACAACATCTTAATTTCACGACGATTCTGAAGTCATAAGGTGGTTAGGTTAGGAATCAATCCTATGATCCAACCAGAACCGGAGGATCTACCCAAGGATAATCCAAAGTTAGAAATAGCAGTCCTTAGGTATGATTGGAGATGAATGTATATGGGAATAATGCCGACTAAGATTGAGCTAACACTGGAACAATCACAACAAGGTGTTAGTAATGACGTCTGGTAAGCATTGAAGGCAGTTGAGAATGAAAAGAAATGCATGGATAAAGGGTGTAAACAAAGAAGCTCCACACATCTTAAGGCAAAAACCGTTGGCAATACATTATGCTGTCTCAGAATCACAAGTTGATTGCAGTGACATTGTTGAAAACGACATCATGGACCTAGTGATGCAATGCACTACCCTTCCAAGCCATTTGGGGCTCTTCTCTCAACAGAAATCTTGTCTCATTTGTCACGGTGATACCCGTTATCTATTGGAACATCATCACTCGAGAGTGTTGATATTGAATATGGTGGGCAAATAGCGTAGACTCCTAGCCGCTCGAATACTAAGAACGCCAAAATTGCACTAATCGAGTCTAATAGCCAAGAGATCAATCTCAACATCTCGGTAGGACACATTCCCCATATTTCAAACACTTGTTGAAAACCATCATAAGTTCACAAGCGTTATCAGAGTCGGTACGGCATTATATTGTGATATTTGCCAGAAATTCGAAGTGATACTAATGTATTCCAATGACGGGATGGAAATCCTGTTGAGCCTAGCATAAACAAGTCTTGGTAGGTGACTGCGAGATCTATATGAATCAAACTTGTGACAATGGATATCGATTTGGTTTCCGAGAAATGAATTGACGGTTGATGATTTCTTGATAAAAACCATGACACTCTCGATGTTGTTACAATAACTCTTTACGAGTGACGTTCGAATTGATTTTCAAATCAATTTTCTGTTTATCACTAACGTAAACCTGCAAGTCACAAACGGTGGTAACGGCTACCTCAATCCCATTCATGCTCAATTACGAAGATATTACTATCTAGAAAGCTCAAGATTTAATGACAAACGTTAAGGAGTAAGCACAAGTGATAGCAGCATGGTTGGTTCGAAAGACAGAACAAGATCGCTCGAAAGTGGTGGCTTGGGTGCGATCTGCGATAGCGATGAAGGAACTGAGATTACTACGCACAGACATGGGACCAAGCGAACACTCGAGCTTTAAACGACCAAAAGCTCAATATCTTCACTGATTCACTTGGAAGGATGTCATCAATGAAACGTCCTGCTTCTCGGTGGGATGATTGTTAGCCGAAATTTTTTATTGTAATTTTTGTTGTTAAATTCACTATAAGGGAGTCGGGTGTGTAGACGTTGTTTGCAAGTGAGCATCGTCACTTCGGGGGAGAGATTGTTAGCTAAATTTTTGAGTCCAGAACTACGTGTAAGTTACGGTCACTGTTAGCGATGGAGCTTCGATCTTTAAATAGTTAATGTTGTAATAGGATAATATCGGGAATCGGGCTCGATAGTTAATCTAATATTGTATATGTTTCGGGTTTAATCTCAAGCAAAACCCGAGCCAGGGTCCTAGTTAAATATCCCGCGCGTCACTTTTAAGTGTCGGGGTATATAAGGAACTTTTCCACTTGGAAAAGTTAGTTGTTGAAGTTGTTGAAAATATCTAAAAATATCTTTTCACTTTCTCTCTCAATTCTCTCTCCTCTTTCTCTCTCTAAACAACTCAATCTTTCTTTCTCATTTCTAGTTCCGATTTCGTGAACGATTGTATGTTATGAAGTGTTAACGGGATCCTACAATTTACAATCGTTCACGGAATCGAAACTAGAAATGAGAAAGAAATATTTAGTTGTTTAGAGAGAGAAAAAGGAGAGAGAATTGAGAGAGAAAGTGAAAAGATATTTTTAGATATTTTCAACAACTTCAACAACTAACTTTTCCAAGTGGAAAAGTTCCTTATATACCCCGACACTTAAAAGTGACGCGCGGGATATTTAACTAGGACCCGGGCTCGGGTTTTGCTTGGGATTAAACCCGAAACATATACAATATTAGATTAACTATCGAGCCCGATTCTCGATATTATCCTATTACAACATTAACTATTTAAAGACCGAAGCTCCATCGTAGAGTGACCGAACTTCCTTGTTTGACTCAATAAATTGAGGCTAACAATCTTCCCCGAAGTGAGGTCTTGAACACGGGAACGAGCTTCCTTTATTGACTCAATAAAATTGAGAGTAACATGTCTTTAGTTTGTTACTTGTTTATTAGTCCACTATGTGATTGTCTTTACTTGTTTATTATGCCACTGATAAAGAATCAATAAACTAAAAATTAATATTCAAAACAGACAAATGATACAAACTCACAACAACAACATACAAAGTTAACTTTTGATAATTACAATGAGGAGTAACAAAGCTAGGATGAAACAAGTTGACTTGTAAAAAGTCAAACATGTAACAAAGTGGTTAACTTGAGGGGTTAAGTCTTGAATCCTATCTTTGCTTGATGTTGATGTCTTTTATGTGGCTTGAGCAAGTTATACATGTCGAACAACTAATAACGGTACCAATCGTGTTCAATCTCAGGATCAAACCAAATACATGTTTCACATTTCTTCATACATGGCCTCTGATTTGGACAAATCAAACAAAATGAAAATGTAACCACTTCTAATAATTAAACCAAAAAGGAATAAGAACTTACATGGTGATTCGGACAAACAAGAAATCGTCATGATGGGTTAGCTAGTGCCCATGATGTCAAAACCTTAACATGTAGGTTACAGGTGCACAATTGGTTGTTCACACGACGATGTATTCTATGCGATGAAGAGGAAGAACTCATTGTGATTGTGTGTTTTGATTGTGTTATGATTTAGGGATTAGGTATTGGGAAGATTGAAAATATACGCGTTAGAAAAAAACCTAAAAAAAACCCAGTTGGAAATAAACACTATGATTAATGATTTGGGTGATTATAGCAAAAAAAAAGTGGGCCCTGTTTGCTGAGGTGGAAACCAAACGGTGATATTACTTATTTTTACAAGTCGTAGCTGGTTTCTTGGGTGATTATAGTATTTTTGTAAGTTCGTTATCTAAGTGTGAAATTTTGAGAAAGTATATGAAGTATTTATGAACTTAACCAATTTTTTTACTTAAAGAATACAGTATAGATGAATGATTGTCATGAATCTACATTTTGACATGTTACTTTAAGATCAATTCTCGATCTTCAACAATCGTTATTAATCCTTTTATGTTCATTAATATATATCTATAAAGTCACGAAAGGATATTATACCTGGCTAGCTAGTTTGTCAATCACTAAAATGAAAAAGAAAGAATTTTATGTTAGACAATATAAATAAGTCTCCACATATTTGTGTCACCAATTGGCACTCTACGGTGTAAAACTTGCATTGCAATCTATGAATGTTGAAATTAACCAAGTTGCCACGACTTAGATGTGCAGGTTCGTTACAAGATATAGCTAAATTCGATCCTTGCATATCACACTTTGAAGTATGTAAATTTAAGAAGAGAAATGTAAGTTAATATTAATGTTCACACGGCACCTAATATTGTGGTGCGAATTACACCACCAATTATCCGAAACTGCTACACCATATGACAGTACAGCGGGCCAAAACTTTCAGCATCAAAAGCCGTAGAAAGCGACCCGTAAAAGATATAACAAAACTTTACAATGGTTCAGTACTCGGATATACAACTAACAAAATCTAAATAGACCAAAATCATATACATCCCACAATCCCGCCAAATACAGATACAACTAAACTAATTATAAGCAGGTGTAGAACCTGCTGCTAGATTGATGCATTATATGACCAATAACCAGAAACCAGAAACCAGAATGCATAATTCAATAAACAGCACATATGATTCAATAAACAGCACAGTTAACAGAACATATTGCAGCAATGTTGTGATTAATGCAGCAGCAACTGAGCAACAATGCAGACTTCACACCCACGTCCACCCACACACTTAACTCTCGAACCAGCTGATTCCAACCAGAACAGGCCCGGATCACTAGCAACGAATCAAATCTATCTAGAAATTGTTCTAAATAATACTCCGTAGTAACAAAGTGAAGTAACTGAGTTTTGATGTTTCATCGAGTGAGATGAATTACAACACATTTTTAGTTAGTAATCAACATATCGAACCACAAATATATGCTTTCGGTGACACATAACATATCTAAAGATGATCTACTTCTGTCCTTGGTGTATATGGTTTGATTTAGAATACACATTAAGTTATTAATTCTGTCCTTAAAAACAATGTTAAAAAAAAGTGAGTATACAACAAATAAGGATATTGAAAAACAGAATAAAAAATGACACCTTGAACTCGTACAAAACTGATGTGCTTAGTCTTTAAAACCACCCCCAAGTTGTACAACTTTTTGTGATTTAGCATTAAACCTACGAATATAACATACTTGCATAATACAGAATCTAATATTCAAAAACAATAATAAACATAACTGTATAAATAAAAGTGACGACAGCAGTAAACATGTATTGACAACTTTGAGAAGGGAAATGTTTTCACACAATTAGCATTCGAGAGGCCAATTATTAACATTAGTATAACATACTCATCCAAAATGGTTTCTCCACCCGTATCGACCCATTGAACCATCATCACCTCCACTAGAGTCAGGGCTGTAGCCTGTTGACCATCTAGATTGACCTCGTACACCATTAGCCCCATTGGTGTATCCTTTTGGGTTTGGGCTTGGGCTTCGTGGGACCTGATAAGGTACATTGCCACCAGAGCTTGATGTGTCGAAAGACAGTGCCCCTTTCTTCATTGGTTGGCCTTTGTTCTTACCTGAGTTTTGAGCCCGGACTTTGGCTTTTGCCGATTGGGTTGGGGCCATATAGCTCGGGACCTGGTCAGAAGTTGACTGGCGTTGTGACTGAGAGTGTTGTGCTGAGTCAAATGTCTCCCCACTGAGTCGGCCTGTAGTGATATATTCTGAGCTCACGGGTGTCGCTAGATCCATTTCAACTGTTTTAACTGACACATCGTCATTCGTGGGTGGGGTCATATAGGATCCGTCATTGATCCCAATGGGCCGTGTGTGGTAGGGTTGTGATGCCATCCAACTCTCAAGCCAATTCCATCCCCATTGTTGTTTTCCATTATCATTAGGATACAACATCGCGTTACCAGAGTCAGGGTGCAAGAAATGTTGCTGGCGCTGCTCTTGCTGTAATTTGAAATAAAGTTATCAATTTTATTTCTATCGAAAATTGTCATAACTCTCAATTAGAGGTAGCAAGATGGGCGGATCATAAAATGGGTCAAATCGTGTTTGGGTTGAATGTTTCATCTGCAGAAACTGATTGGTCCGCTTGACCATCAACATATTTTCCCAGTTTCTAAATCTTTTATTAATGCTTATGTTATGGTTACTTATGAATACCCAAAGAAGATTTTTTAAAAATACTCAATCTTAAAAACAACTTTTAAGTTTCAACCTGTTCCCCTTCTAAAACACAATGTTCATATTAATATTTTGGGAAAAAAAACACAGACGCAAATGGACTATTTGTAAGTAGATATGTTTAAATTGGAACCTTCACACCTAATGGTCTTTTGATGCATTTGCATGTGAAACTAGTAAAGTGTCACATAAAATGATCACCTGTCATCAAAGAGACACGCAATCGATAAAAGGTAAAGCATACTTGAGATATATTATGTAAATACCAACCTGGTAGGCAAAAGCATAAGCAAGTGCTCTTTCTCTTTTCATCTCGGCATCATGTCTCCTCAAATTACTTTCTTTGATCTTTTCAATGCTTTGGTTTCTGTTGTCTCGTGCTTTTGTTTGTGCTATCACTCTTTCTTCATCCTCGACTTTCTTATGGAGCTTCTCATGTGTGAGCTCTAGTCTACGTGCCCGCACTCTTGCCTGCACACGTACTAGGGCTTGCATACACCGCATTGTCATTTGAGCTTGTTTTCGAACATTATGGCCCCTTACTAGTGCCTGCAACCTCACAAGCCCCTTTAATGCTCGTAGCGCACGTCTAGACTGAAAATCAAATTACCAACATTATTAATACCAGCTAAGTAGCTAACATATAACCCACTCTCCTACCTAAAAAACAAAATACGGATTGAATGCAATGTGGACTTGGATCCATATATTCAAACATGTATTGATTGTTACTGACATTCATAATTGCGTTCAACCATGACGACTAACTGTAACGTTAATTGATCACAAACAAAATCAAGTACTGGATGTTTTGCTAAAAAATTGAATCATTGCATTTAACATGACACAATTCTAAAAATGGAAAGTGGGTATATACGTACTAGATATCCTCTATAGTACGATTGTATGAGTATAGCAGCTCTTTCTTCCTTAGAGTGGCGTCCATAGCCAGCTAAGCGAACAACTTTAGCTGCAGCTTGAGCAGCAGCAACAGCAGCCTCGGCTGCAGCAGCGGTAGCCACTGCTACAGCAATAGCATGATTCCTATCTTCACCAACACGAGACAATTGATCATCATCACGTTCCTCATTTGTAACCTCCGGTGAACTCTCTGTTGGGAAATGCTCAAATGAAACAACTTCTGGTGTGTCTTCTTGTCTTTTATCCGCCGCATTCTCCTTGCGAAATGCATTCTAGTAGCATTTACAATTTGATTAATTCCCAATATAAATCTCAATTAAACATAAAAAAAAACTAGTCTATCTAGATTAAGAAATCTAGGATAATATATGATTGTGATTAAACATAAGAAATCACATGATAAATGGACATGCATGATGTGATATCATAGGTGGCATGATGTTTATATCTCATTAAATTTACGGGCCAAATTGCATGGTGGAAAGGCAGGGGACCAATGTTGATTATCGTAGTAAATGTCTAACCTCCAAGAAAAAACAAAAAGGACAAACATCACATGATTACTGATAAGAGTTGAATTGCACAAAAAGCAATTTAGATTTACTCCAACACCTAATCATAAATTTTTAAACCTTAATAAAACATGACCAAAATCTTAATTATCAAGATTGAAAAACCTATTGTTCTTGCTTAACGTTGATAACCTGCAACACTGCTCAAATCAAACATTACAAGTACTCTAGTTCGACGTCGCTATTGTCGTACATCTAAGATCAAACTAATCATCAATCATAATACAAAATGAGCAAGAAAAGCACCATTACAAGAAACAATTACATGTATACATCAAATATAAATATATTAATATGTCGATGTAAACCAACCTTGTCATTGAAATCCTTGCTGGAAGGTTTAAAGACTCTTTTAACGGTCGAAAACCAACCACTGCCTTTCTTACCCATTTTGGCAGCGAAAAATGTCCTTTAATCTACAGAACCAACAAAATCATGTGCATGAAAGTACATACAGATTGAAATAGTGAAACATAAATGAAAAAGACAATGATGAAACCTGTAAGGAACGTGTAAAATTCAGTGTGATTGTGGTGGGTTGATCTGCATCTTGCAGTTACAAAATGCGAGTGAATGAAAACTGAAGGAGAGAGAATGAGTGAGTAGTAACTGCTAGGAGCGGAAATGGCGTTGGTTTATTAATCGTTGTCACGGGTGGGTAGGTTTGGATGCTAATTGCGTTGCTCAGTCACTACAACAACTTTACTACGCTTCGTATACACTCAAAACAAAAAATATATTTATTAACTTTTGCATGTAGACTTCAAGTACAAGGATATCCAACATGTTTTTATGTTCCTTTTATACTAGCAGGTTACGTGTGCGTTGTAGCGGCGGGTACCTTATAATTAAAATTTAGACGCCAACAAAACAAAAAGGAATTGATTAACCGAAAAATAAAAAAATGATCTCAGTTCGACCCGATTCACCTGTTTTTACTGGTTTCAACCGGTCATCTCCGTTTCATTTTCGGACGGATTTTATTTGCTAGCCAAACTGGTGGCGACTCCGATTTCTGGTTGAACCCGTTGGTCCGGTTCAGTTTTCAAAACCATATGTATCATCAACTTGTTAGCATATAAATTGTTTTAAGCTTTGATGTTTTATTAGTTTGTACAAGGTGTATGATAACATGTATTTTTTATTTTAGGGGTGTTTTTAAAATAACATTAATTAGTGTATTTAATTAGTTTATACTTGTAACATATCCATGAAAGAATAAATGTTGTACATTTTGCTTTAATATTTGTATTTGTTAGATAGTTAATTTTGTGGTGAAATGTTGCATTTAAGGATTGTACATTATGCTTTATAATTTGGATTACTTAATTTTTTTGTGGTGAAATGTTGCATTTAAAGATTGTACATTATGCTTTATAACTTAGATTACTTAATTTTTTAGAGTATTAAATGAAGAGAGAGTGTTTAATTTGCTTTATATGTAGTATAGATATAGATATGTAAGTGCGACACTTTCTTGTTCTTAAAATTTAGGGTTAAGTCCATATATTACCAACGAACTTTCTAAAATTTACACATCTAGGTAACGAACTTTGAATATTACTAATACAGTCATTGAAACCGGCTAATTTATAACGATATAGGTAAGATGACCTGTTGATTTTCCATGTGGATAAATGATTATATTTAAATTTCCACGTGGACTTTTATTTTGTTAAACTATTCCACCTAGACAATGTTAACCGCTTCACTACTCAAACATCATTTCAAGACTCCTACATTAGACCAGATCATAAAGAAATAACAACCACTTGCACTTGTAATGATTAACAACACAGATCACGAAGAATCTATAAGGTTTTTGAAGAACTTATACAAATCTAGAAAAAACCCTTAAAAAAATTTACAAGTTTTGAAGAAGACAATATCGAAAAAAATTCACAGTAGCTTATGATACTTTGTGGTGGTGATTGAGATTGACAACGTGGTTGTGGCCGACGGTGAGGGTCGATGGTGGTGATGATGCGGGTCAACGGCTGTTGGGTCGATGGTGATGGGTCGATGGTGGTGGTGATGCGGTCGACGACTAGGCTGAGAATAGATGGGTTGTGACGTTAACATGGGCGGTGGTGGTGAGATGGTTGTGTGCGACGTCGACGGTGCTGGAAAGAGTTGGTGTGGTGATGTTAGTAGTGGTGGTCGATCAAATTTTCAAGGTTGTTGGTGGTGGTGTGTTGTTTTATTTTTGAAGAGGTTGAATGATATAAGAGTTAATGAGGATGAAGATGGAGTAGGGAATGCACGTCATCACTCAAATAAGTCAAACATGATGTAGTATATTTAACTAAGTAAAAAAATGACGTGTCAATCATTTTATAGTTGCAACCAGCACCTAAACTGTCATATTGCCTATATCGTGACAAAATTTGAAAGTATAATGACTATATAGCTAATATTAATAAGTTGAGTTACCCAGATGTGTAAAATTTAGAAAGTACATTGGTAATATATAGACTTAACCCTAAAACTTAATAGGTATATTTTATTTTTTTATATAACTTGATCCTGAAACCAGAGACAGCCGAAAAAATGTTTTAACTGAGTTACTTATTAGTCATGTGCACACGCGAATTTTCAACATATATCAATTTCTCCACAAAAATGAAGAAAAGACACCCCGCAATAATCGATATTTTAATTACTATTTTACCCTTTGGTACTTTTGAGGTCACGACTTGACTTTTGACTTTTTTGACCTTTAACGGTCACATAAAAAAATGCATATACCGCCGTATCCGATTAAAAATATTAGAAACGTATTTAAAATTATAAATACTAATAATTATTATTATCTCTCCATTGGTTATTATATTTTTCAACTTATATAACGTTGGAAAACAGAAGATATATATTTTCATAATTTGACTTATCAAAAATGACCCGCTAAATTACGTTTTCACATTGCGGACTCAAGCATTTGATGTAAAACGACATTCCGAACAACATTTATTTTTGCCCGAGACCTTGAGAACCAAGCAGAAAAATGACTGAAATAGCCTCGCAAAATTTTGAACGCAACTCGTACCGACCCAAAAATAATTAAATTTATATTTAATTATCACTTTTTATTAAATAAAAATATTTAATAAATTATTTAATGTTTTATTCAAAAACGTTTATTTTAAAACACGAAGTTTTCAAATTAAAGTTTTATATTTTAAACGGACAAGCTTGCCCGTTGACACTCAATGGTACCAAATTAAAAAAAATAATCAAATGATTTTAGTTATATTTTATAAAAACATTTATAAAATATAATCAAGTGAATACTCATTTTTATCAGAAAAATAATTTGGAAAACAATGCGCAAGTTTCGTATTGTAATTCCTCCGTTAAGTCGCCCAAACGAGTCCCGAACCACTATTTTATAAAAGATAAAACAAAAGTCACACCGTGTAGGTCCCCTGGTGAAATAATTTACAAAGTTAACCCCATCTATTTAACAACTATTCAAAAATTTTAAAACTTTTATTATATATATATAATTTATATCTTTTCTTTCATTTATAACAAATTAAACACACACACAACATCATCTTCCTCTTCCATCTTCCCCAAAAATCCGGCACCCACCCGTCGGCCACCCATGCTTGCCACCAGCCACGGAAAAGTTTTTCCGGCGTTTTCCGACCGCGACATAAAAGAATTACTCATCTCCGGATCTACCCGAATCCTCACCAACCAGACGCGCCAGCCAACTCGCCAATCGTCACCCATCTCACGCACGCGACCGCCGCCCTCTCGCACAAAACCACCATTAAAACATCACATCTCCCTCCACCGCTACTCCCTCTGCAGCCAACCAGACCAAGCAACCGCCACCACCTTCAAACTCCACCAGCCACCACTACCCTCACCATCTTCACCACCTCGTCACCTCCGCCTCCTCCACACTAACCGCCGCTGATGTCAACACTAGACGCCACCAACCACCACCACTGCCGCCGCCCTCTCCACCACAGCCACCTCCCCACCTCAACCAACACCACACCACAGCCTCGCCATACATCATCCCCGCTGCCTCCAACAGCTGCGGCTCAGCCGCCATCTTCCCCCCCCCCCACCACATCATTTTTTTTATATATTTTCTTATTTGGTTGGTTTACTTGTAAATTCATTTTTTGTATCATTATTAATTTTAAAGGGGTGTTTGTTTTCTGGTTTTACAACCCGAAAAGGGTGTTTGGTTTTGTGGATAACGGCCCTAAGAGGGCGTTTGGTTATGTGTTTTATGGCAGCCCTAATGGGGCGTTTGTTTGCTGATTTTATAGCCCAAGGAGGGCGTTTGGCTGTGGGTACAACAGCCCGAAAAGGGGCGTTTGGTTCGCTGTCTAACCGCCCCTAAGGGTGCGTTTGGAACAGCAGTCCCCACTAAGGGGTGTGTTTGGTTTTTGCTATACTTGGTTAATTATTTGATTTCGTTAGTTATATAATGAAACACGCGGAGTATATTGCAATTTGGATTGATTTAAGTGGTAAAACATTGAGTTTTATAAAAGGGAAACTCCTAACATACACAAAGTCATGCCAAGAATTTCTAAAAAACCTTATACCTAATAATTTTTCATTAAAGATTATACTATTTTAGAACCACACGGAATAATAATGACATAGTTTATATAGTTTTATTTAAGATTTTTTAAAGAGTTATTTTACAATAAATCGGTAAATAAACGAAAACTATACTTTTGCAAACACGACGACTAGTTTAACACGTAATGAAATATCAAATTATAAAATAGTATTTTATAATTCTCGATTAGTAAATAAAATAATAACTTTTGCACAAACTTTAAAAACATCATGTATCTAATTCGTAACTTTAAAACGTGTATTTACTTGGCGTATCGACGAGTTGTTGGATTTACGATTTAAAGTGTCCTAACTCCTCGAACGTCATGTCATGACCTCTTAAATTATGATAGCCCGAACGATAGTACGATGTAACAACTATAAGATTATATTCAAGTACTCGGTACTTATACGACCTATATTGGATTAGGTTGCCTTCGGATTCCTTCGTGACGCATTTTCTATTTTGAATACTTGTTGATTTCCATTCACTCAAGGTGAGTTCATAGTCTCGCATTTTAATCTTTTCAATGTTTTATAAACCCGCGAGGGGAATACATGCTCGTTTACAAACTTGTATATTTTACTACAGTACAATTACCTTTCAATACTTTGTGAGTTCATAGTCTCGCATTTAAAATCTTTTCAATGTTTTATAAACCCGCGAGGGGAATACATGCTCGTTTACAAACTTGTATATTTTACTACAGTACAATTACCTTTCAATACTTTGTGAGTTCATAGCCCCCTTTTTACCACTTAATTGTTTTACAAACTCTACGGGGTGAATTCTGCACCATGCTCGTTTACAAACTTGTATATTTTACTACAGTACAATTACCTTTCAATACTTTGTGAGTTCATAGCCCCACATTTTACATGTTTTGAATAAATGTTTTATTATCTTTTGGGGTGAGAAACATGCTCGTTTACAAACTTGTTTACGTTACCGAATTTCAAACTCGTTTACACACTAATTACAAACCTGGTTACTTGATTGATATCACACTCTTTCTACTTATGGAATTAAGTACTTAAAGTTGTTTATGAATAAAATGGTTATTTCTTCATTGGACACAAGTGTTTTCAGTTACCATCTCCCATTTACGTGTTGCCTAAGTTTGCTTAACAAACCACGAACTACTGCCCAACTTATCATGAACTGTTAATTTCTCGACCGGAGGACCGGTTGAGGGAGCGCGAGTGAATAAATAGATCTATTGGGACTAATTATCCCTATCCGCTTTGGTTCCACTTAACGAAGAACAAACGGATATATGTCATGTCGATTATACTTTTTGGTGGTCTTTGGTTTGGGACACCAGCTTAGGGCAGGAATACTTTGCAACAGGATGTAACATGCCCTGTTGACTTAATTAGCTTCGGTGTCATGAGCTTAGCGCAACAGTATACACTTTTCATGCGATATTGTATTCGTTATAATAGTCGCATGTGCTTTGTACGTAAAGTTATATCTCCTATAACTGTCACGTGCGTACTGTAAACTTGTGGTCCACACTACTTTGATTGAACGTTTCTGATTATTAAATGTTTTTCGTAATACATTGAGTGAAGCTGTATTCACTAAACGTTTTTGGTCCTCATAAATGTTTTACTTAAACCTATGAATTCACTCAACTTTATGTTGACCGTTTTAGCATGTTTTTCTCAGGTGCTTAGCTTTGGACTTCTTGATGTGCTATGTGGAGTCTACGTGCAATATGATACTCTTTCAAGACTTATCAAAATATCATACTCGTTGTCTTTTGAAAACCAAACTTATGCTTCCGCAAATGTTTAATTTCCTTTAAATATTGTAAAACTTATTTATTATTAAACAATGCAACGAGTTATGATTTTCAAAACGTCCATTAGTGGTCGTTCTCTTGTGCCTTGTGTTCGGATTATGATGACGTCACGCCCTCGGACATGTATTCCGTCCAGGCCCCGTCTGGGGGTGTGACAGATTGGTATCAGAGCCAAGGTTATAGAGAACCAAGTAGAATATCTAGGTAGATATCTAGGTCTGGACTATAACCAGTATGTGATCCTTACGTGCTTTTATGTGTGCCTTATACGTGTTTTTGCTATGAGCTTACGCTTACCATCATCTTGCCTTGAGCCTGCTATGATATGGGTTTATCTCTGCCTTGCGTTTATTATTCCCTGAGTTTATGTTGCTTGCGGTTATTGTTGCCCTTGAGCTCTATTTTGCTATGAGCTTACGTTTGTCTTGCGCTTATCTTTTCTCTGCGGTTATCTTTTCTCTGAGGTTATCTTTTCTTTGCGGTTATCTCTTCTCCGCGGTTTACGTTCGCCTTACGTTTATTCCTCTATTTACTTATATGGAAGTTGTCTATATAAATATTAAACCTTTCTAAGACATTGTGGATGACACAATGGTCTCTAAAATTTGTCTAAGACATTGTGAGCGATGCAATGGTCTCGAACTTATTATTCATAACCTTATACAATATCGTATTACGCGAAACCCGACACGGTTATGTTTACATGGAATTATGTATGAATCTAAGTTTCACAAGTCTTGTATGGGCGGGACTTGTAACTGGAGGTTTAATATGGTAATTGCTATGTAAAAATGATTCATGAAAGTTTAATCTATTTACCTTTAACCGTATACTCATCAGTTATTTTGAACTCTATGTCGATCTTCCCTAATTGTTTTACTCCCGATCTCCGAAGACGAGTTTTAAACACTCGTCCCGTACTTGTTAGAGTGTCTGCATCGTATTTTCATCCACCACCTGGAAGTAAGATTTGTGGAGTACGCGTATTGATCAGAAATTATTTTAAGATAGGCTAATTATATTCTCTTTATTGAAAGGATTGGGACGCCTCTTCATTTAAATAAATAAATTGTATAAATTAGTCTATACTTATTCATTTATTCGACTTATTTCATTTCCTTTACCCCATTCGATTTTGAAGTAAATACCGACGACAAGACAAGGAATGAGTTCCACGAGGATCGAGTGTATTGTAACCCAACGAATTGCTAATGCTAGCGAAGCTAATACTGTCTATGAGGTAAGAATCCACATGGCTCGCGACTAAATAGATTAGGTCGTACGCTAGGAAACCAAGGTAGTAAGGAATGACAACAACAAAATAAATGACAAAAGGTCGTGGGAGCTTACATTGCTAAACCAAATTTCAAGGACACATAAGTAGCAAAAAAAAATTCCCTTCCACAACAAACGAAGGTTGCACCACACTGGACCATGCACTGCGAAGTGCAATAACTACAAGGTGTTTTGTGGGGGGGGCCGCTGGAGTAGGAATTATAGGACACCGTTTGGATATTCAACTTAGAGGCCATAGTGGCAAATTAGAAATCTGAACCGTGCGGACCGTATTTAGGAGGTTAAAACTTGATTGGAGCTCTAACACCGTCAAAGGTAACGTTGATGTTTAAGGAAGTTTTTTCCCTATTTAGTGAAAAACAAAGTAGCTCAGGAGCTGTAATCTCCTAAGAGTTTTGCACTAAGTACCTACCTATGAATTGCGTTGTATTGTCGTGGATTTTCCTAAATCATGTGTTCAATTTGGTGGCATGACAGATTTGTCAGTTACACTTTAATTACTCTTAGTAAGATATAAAGTAAGTATCCTTTTACCGTCTTACACCCATTTCACTATTATTATGTAAACTGTCTTATTGTTATTAACTAACTGGATGGTACCTTATGAACTATTTTAGTGTCGTCTTATAAACATAATTGTTGCCGCGTTATGAACTATTTTACCACCAGTTTACAAACCGTTTGCTGATAGCTTCTTGTTTATTTCAACACCTTATAAACTATTTTGATATCATTCCATGAACCGTTTTGTCAACATTTTACAATTATCTTACTATTACCTCATAACTTATTTGAGTATAAATTAATGAACCAACTCGTTTTCATTTTATAACCTAATTTACGGTTAATTATAAACTCTTTTGCTACCCTATATAATTATTTTCGCAGATATCTTTACAAACTATTTCGGTTTTTGTCACCTATAAATTAATTTCGTTCTGTTATGTATAAAAAACTATTCGTGCCACATTTTATGAAATATGTGCCAAATTTTTTATGAGCTATTTCGTGTCTTTTATAAACCATTACGTTGCCACTTTATAAACTGTTGGGTTGTCAACTCGTAAACCATTTGTTACCATTACATTATAAACCGTCACGTAATTTTCTTGTAAACTATTTTTGTTATCGCCTCATAAAACATTTCCCGTTATCTTACAAAATATCTTGCGTCGTTATATAAACCAAACCCGGTTTTCATTACCACAAATGTTTTGCTAAATTATAAACTATATCGTTATTAGTAATAATGTTCTTTTTCCTTTATGAATTAGTTTGACGAAATGGAGCATTTTATCGTTAGTTCCTAAATTTGCATGGCCTGTCAACTAGGAAATTCAGGAAGGACCATGCCATGCTGGGAGTAGTCACCATAAAATTTTTGTCAAAGTACCTTTATGTTCCATCTCTCTATATATATTTTTTTCCCTTCCCTTACATTGTTAACGAGATTATATTGTACCTGTATTTTATTAATATTTGGCGTGCGTATTCATGAGTCGTGTCGGTCACGTGTATTTGTATTCGTAAGCTATAGCTAACGCTTATTTTCTTCAACCTTGTAATAGAAACGCCATACCCTTAGCCGAGAGACTAAATCATTGCTCCTGTAGTCATGGAAAGTACAGATTGTAAGGGTTCTAGAATGTAATGAGCAGATCACGTAAAGTGGATTTATAACCAATAGAATCGAAATTTTCTTCATATATTACCTATTAGGGATAGAATCAACTCGTGAATTATGAGATCCTCGTAACGACAAAACCTTTGATGGATCATGCAGATGTTACTAACGGACAACGATAATTTTAACAAGCTAACGATACCGTTTTTTCTAGTATATACGATCTTTACGATCCACTGCGAGGATGTGTAGCGTCTATGCTAAAAATTCGACCTAAGGACTAGCTACTTCAACTGAAAGACCTAAGGACTATGCTACACCAACTGAAGTTCATGAGAAGAAAAACTCGACCCACGACTATAGATTTGGGGAACACTACCGATTATGCTCTTAAGTATGAACTCGAACCCGATAATCACCGAAAATCCGTTAAAAAGATCTAGAAACACGATCGTGTCTTACCATTCAACAGAACTTTAAGACCTCACTTGAACTACCTTATCTCATTCTTAAAATTTTTACTCTTGCCGTTACAAAACCTTGCGATCACGAACTGTTTGTGGAGTTAACCGACTTGTGCGCTTTTGAGCTAATGGATTTGATTTATCCTCGAACTAACAACTGAGTACGATATTTAGTCACGTATCACCTGAGCCCTTCTGTGAGCTCCTCCCATTTGTTAACCTTTATTTTGGGGATATTGTTTCTTGAAATGTCCACTCTCCGCATTTCGTCACCGTTTGTTATAGTTATTGTTGCTGTGTATTCTTATACTTTTGATTCACGACTCCATATGTTTGTGCTATGATTTTTTTTTTTGAATGAATAAAATGAATAAATATTCTAATAAAGATTTTTGATTATTTCGAATATATAAATTGTTCTTGTTGAGAGGATGTGAGAATTGTGAGTTGCAACAAAGATGGCGGTAAGGTTATGCTTGAATTTTATGTGAATTTGTTGATTTGGTTTTTGGCCGTAAAAGAATTTTGGATAGTTTGGAAAATATTTATGGCATTAATATGGTAAGTCCATGGGTGATTTTATAAAATTTAGTTGTTTGGTCCAAGTTTTAAATGGAGGTAAATCGGGAGTTTTTTAAAAGTGTCTCGAGAGGTTTATTAAGTGTCGAAAGTTTTTGAAAATATTTGTGGAGCTTCTTAATATCAAAACGAAGGTTTAGGAATTTTTCTAAAAATGATAAGTCGTTGTCGTTGGTCATTTCTAAATATAGCAACATTTTATATATATATTTAGCAAGCTAAGTGTTTTGGTTAGACGATAGGGTTTCAATAGTTCGTTTTTGGAGATGTAGAAACGATTAAATTAGGGGATGCTATTAACGTCTAGAAATTAATGAAAACTTTCTATAAATAGTAACTTTTGTAAGAACGTCGTAACATCTTTACAAATTTAATAAGTCGTAAAGACACAAATTTTGTTGACTGAACTAAAGCACAAACATATATGGTTGTCTATTTCGTTATTGAACGTTGTGTGCAACGTTCCGTTATTATTATTTTTTCGTTCTACGGGCATTATATTAAGTCAGTGATTAGAGCGTTCGGTTTAACTTATTCTCCTCCTTTGTTTAAGGTGAGTCTGAGTCACGATACTTCCTGTACTTTCTAGTTAAAAAACGGGGGGTTTGAATACTTTACTTCTTTTAGCCTTTTGATATTATTCACGGTCCGTTACAGATATTCTGCCCTTAAAACATTTACACCCGTTATTCAGACATACCCCTACGCGTCTACACCTATCCTTGTGTTTTCACTATCAATAGACTTTATTATAAATGTTATATCAACCACAAAACTGGTAACGATATTTTTCTAAAATACTCATTTTGATGAATTAAATAACCTAGTCAAACTTAGCCAAGAATTTTGCATATTAAGAAGTGTCAAAACATTGAATTTTGCTGAATAAAATTTTCAACACCATGTTTAAAAAAAAAACGGATTTGTTAAATTCCGAAATATATTCTATTCGCACAATAGTGTTAACACAAAAAAAATCGAAATCCCTGGAGGGGATTAATTTAAGGGGTAGGTACTGTCACACCTCGAAATTTTCGATATTTTAAATGACTATTTTACCCTTTGACTTTTTGGGTCCGACTTGACTTTTTGACTTTTGACCTTTTACGGTCACATAAAAACGATTACCGTAGCCGGTACAAAAATTTTGAAACGTTATTTTAAATAATAAATCACTTAATTACGATTCATTATCGTCATTTGCTAACTTATTTGACTTGAAAACGAGAAGATATATTTTGTTCCTAAATTGATTTATCAAAAACGACCCGCTAAATTACGTTTTCACGATTCAGACTCTAAAGCAATTTGATGTAAAACGACATTCCTGACAACTTTCTAGTTTTGACCGAGACCCGAAAACAGTCAGAAGGTGACTGAAATGCCCTTGCAAGATTTATAAACACAAAAATAATTAAATTATATTTAATTAACAGTTTTATTAAATAAAAATATTTAATAAAATACTTAGCAATGTAATTAAAAGCGTTTGTTGAGAACGCGAATATTCGAGTTGAAATCCATTTTTATTTCGGACAAGGCGTAACCGGGTCACTAAATAAATAACGAACATTTCTATAAATGTTATAAAAATATTTATGAAACATTATCAAGTAAATACTCGTTTTTATCAGAAAAATGATTTGGAAAACAATGGCGCAAGTTTCGTATTTTGAATCGTCCGATAAGTGGCCCAAACGAGTCTCGAACCGCTTTTTATCAAAAGTATAATAAAAAGTTACACTTTTAACCTCAATACTAGTATACTCTTTTATTTCATTTTAAAAGGTTTTTATTATAATAAAATTTATAACTTTTATTTCATTATTACAAAATAATACACACACACATTTATAAATCCTCTCTTCTTCTCCAAATATCCGGCCACCCTTCCCGCCGGCCGGCCGCCACCTTTTCCGGCCAACCACCGCCGGAAAACCTTTCCGGCGAATTTTCCGGCGAACCACAAAAATGATACAAAAGAGATAGATCAAGCCCGGATCTACCCGATCCACTATACCACTCGCCGCCACGCGCCTCCACCTCCTCCGGCTGCCTCCCCACCGCAGCCACCATAACACCACCAACATCACCATCGCAGCCACCTCTACTCCACCACTCCAACGACATTGTCATTATCATCCACACCACCATATCCGGCCAACATCCACTGTCGCCCGTCATCATCCCACGCCACGCACCACCTTCACCCCATCACCATCCCACAGCCGCACCTCCCCACCTCGTCTCCACCTAGCCACCAACGTCACTGCCACCACGCGGCTGTCACAACCGCCGTGCGCCACCACCAACAGCAACACCACGCCACCATCATCAACCCCACCCCGCCATCGTCATCATCCTCATCACCCATCTCGTCACTACCACTGCCCGGCGCTGTCAACGAAACCACCACACTCACTTTTGCTTTATATATATTTATTTTTGAGTTTGATGGTTTTTATTCTTGTAAAAACTAATAAAAGTTTGTGTGGTTGGGTTTGTTTTAATTTGGTTCGTTTTTGATCGATTTAGTATGATTTTTGTTCATTTATTTCGGTTGATATAATTGTCCGAAAAGGGGTGTTTGTTTCTGCATATAAACAGCCCCTAAGGGGTGTTTGTTTGCTCATTTCCAGCCCATTCGGGGCGTTTGGATTTGCTGTTAACGCAGCCATAAGGGCGCGTTTGGTTTTGTGGATAACGGCCTAGAGAGGGCGTTTGGTTCGCTGTCTAACCGCCCCTAAGGGTGCGTTTGGAACAGCAGTCCCCACTAAGGGGTGTGTTTGGTTTTGCTATACTTTGTTAATTATTTGATTTCGTTAGTTATATAATGAAACACGCGGATATATTGCAATATGGATTGATTAAAGTGGGAAAATGTTGAGTTTTGTAAAACAAGGGAAACATTGTATAAACGAATAGGTCATGCCGAAATTTCTAAAAATCTTTATACTTAGTAAATTTTCATTAAAGTTTATACTATTTTAGAAACCCGATAAAATGACAAAGTTATATAGTTTTTAAGATGATTAAAGTGTTATTTTACAATAAATCGGTAAATAAACGAAAACTATACTTTTATAAACAGGATAACTAGTTTAGTTAAAACGCGTAACGAAATACTAAATTATAAAATATTATTTTATAATTCCCAACTATAACTTTTGTAAAGCCTTTAAAACATCATTTATCTAACTCGTAACTTTAAAACGTGTAATTACTTTTACGCAAGAACTTTTTATTAATTTAATTGGTGACTTTTGAAAACGCGTCGAATTAATATTATTTTACCTTATTTTTAAACACGTTTCGTATATAATTACTTGTAAAGTATTATATACTAACGACTTTCCTTTTGAATTGTTTGTCTTTATTTATACTTCACCATATGAATTATAAATTGTTCAATTTTTCACTTAGGTAATATATTTTAACGGAATATATTAACATATTTTGCGTTGTTTTTTCGATTTATTTTATATTAAACCAACCAACCAAAACTCATCCAACTTGAATCCAAATCCTCCTTATAACTAGTCGCGCGTTGATGTACTCTTCCATCGGAAACCCAAATTCATCATCCTAAGCTAATAGGATTTAGCCGTTAAGTTAGGCTGAACTTCTTGGTTCGAGCCCCGTTCGTTCTCCTGTTTGTGCTAGTTGTTGTTTTTTATTTGAATTTCTGATAGTTGCTTATGCAACTCAGGTGTGTTATAGCCCCACATTTTACTCCGTTTTGAATAATGTTTTATTTCTTTTGGGCGTGAGAAACATGCTCCTTTAACAAAACTTGTTTACGTTACGATTTCAAACTCGTTTAACATAATTACCAACCTGCCCCCACTCACACTGATT
Source organism: Tanacetum coccineum (assembly GCA_026074375.1). NCBI lineage: Eukaryota > Viridiplantae > Streptophyta > Magnoliopsida > Asterales > Asteraceae > Tanacetum > Tanacetum coccineum. Next base: position 6,368 of record BQNB010018867.1, on the reverse strand, counting down.
GATATCACACTCTTTTCTACTTATGGGATTAAGTATTTAAAGTTGTTCATGAATTAAATGGTTTAATTTCTTCATTGGACACAGTTGTTTTCAGTTACCATATCCACTTTTCGTGTCTGCCTAAGTTTGCTTAACAAACCAACTAACTTTGCCCGAATTATCATAAATGTTAATTTCTCGACGGCGGAGGTTGAGGGAGCGCGAGTGAATAAATAGATCTATTGGGACTAATTATCCCTATCCGGGTGAGTAGCACTCACTGTTCGAGTTTGCCAAGAACAAACGGATATATGTCATGTCGATGTGCGTTGATGGTGTCTTTGGTTTGGGGACACCGGTTAAGGGCTGAATACTATGCGACAGGATGTAACATGCCCTGTTGATTAATTAGCTTCGTGTTCATAAGCTTAGCTCACAGTATTTACACTTGTCATGCGATATTGTATTCGTTATTAATAAGTCGCTCATGTGCTATGTATGTGAAGTTTCCCTCCTATAACTGTCACGTGCGTACTGTAAACTTGTGGTCCACACTACTTTGGTTGAACGTTTCTGATTATTAAATGTTTTTCGTAATACATTGAGTGAAGCTGTATTCACTAAACGTTTTTGGTCCTCATAAATGTTTTACTTAAACCTATGAATTCACTCAACTTATGTTGACCGTTTTAGTATGGTTTTTCAGGTAGCTTTGCTTGGACTTCTTTGATGTGCTATGTGGAGTTACGTGCATCATGATACTCTTTCTAGACTTATCAAAATATCATACTCGTTGGGTCTTTTGAAAACCAAATTTGCTTCCGCTTAATTTTACTTTCGCTTCGGCCAAATGTATTTAATTTCCTTTTAAATATTTGTAAAACTTATTTATTTTTAAACAATGCAACGTGTTGATTTTTCAAAAAGTCATTAGTGGGTGTTCTCTGGTGCTTGTGTTTGGATTATGATGACGTAACGGCTTCCTCGGTCACGTAATTACGGTTCCAGGCCCCGTGACTGGGGGGTGTGAAGGTTGGATCAGAGCCAAGGTTATAGAGAACCAGGTAGATATCTAGGTAGAAATTCGAATATTAGGTCTGGTATAATAACAAGTATGTCGATCCCTACGTGCTTTTATGCGTGCCTTATACGTGCTTTTGCTTATGGGTGTATATGTGCGTAATCATCGTGCCTTGAACCTGCTATGATATGGGGTTTATCTCTGTGCCTTGCGTTTATTATTCCTGGAGTTTTATGTTGCTTGCGGTTATTGTTGCCCTTGAGCTCTATTTTGCTATGAGCTTACGTTTGTCTTGCGCTTATCTTTTCTCTGCGGTTATCATTTCTCTGAGGTTATCTTTCCTTTGCGGTTATCTCTTCTCCGCGGTTTACGTTCGCCTTACGTTTATTCCTCTATTTACTTATATGGAAGTTGTCTATATAAATATTAAACCTTTCTAAGACATTGTGGATGACACAATGGTCTCTAAAATTTGTCTAAGACATTGTGAGCGATGCAATGGTCTCGAACTTATTATTCATAACCTTATACAATATCGTATTATGCGAAACCCGACACGGTTATGTTTACATGGAATTATGTATGAATCTAAGTTTCACAAGTCTTGTATGGGCGGGACTTGTAACTGGAGGTTTAATATGGTAATTGCTATGTAAACTCGTTCATGAAAGATCTTAATCTTATTTACTTTAACCGTATACTCATCAGCTATTTTGAACTCTATGTCGATCTTCCCTAATTGTTTTACTCCCCGTCTCTGAAGACGAGTTTTAAACACTCGTCCCGTACTTATTAGAGTGTCTGCATCGTATTTTCATCCACCACCTTGAAGATTTGTGAGTACGCGTATTGCATCAGAAATTATTAAGTAGGCTAATTTATATATCTTATATTTGTAAGGATGGGACGTCCTCTTCATTTAACTAACTTAATTGTATAAATTGTCTCTATTATTTCATTTATTCGACTTATTTCATTTCCTTTACCCCATTCGATTTGAAGCTAAATACCGACGACAAGAACAAGGATATGAGTTCCACGAGGATCGATGTGTTAATGTAACCCATTACGAATTGCTATGCGATCGGAAGCTACATATTGTTTAGAGGTAGAATTCCAACATGGCTCGCACGATAATTAGATTAGGTCGTAGCAAGGAAAACCAAGGTAGTAAGGGAATGACAACAAACAAATAATGACAAAGGTCGTTGGATGAGCTTACATTGCTAAACCAAATTTCAAGGACACATAAGTAGCAAAAAAAAATTCCCTTCCACAACAAACGAAAGATGCACCACACTGGACCATGCACTGTGAAGTATAATAACTACAAAAGAGTGGAGTTGGAATTATTTGAACGTCTTTTGAAATTCAACGTAAGAGGCCCATAGTGGCAAATTAGAAATGCTGAACCATGCGGACCGTATTTAGGGGTTAATTAAAACTCGTTGGCAGCTTACACGTCATGGTAACGTTGGTTTTGTTTAAGGAAAGATTTTTCCCTATTTAGTGAAACCAAAGTAGACTCAGACTGTAATCTCTAAGAGTTTTACCTACCTATGAATTTCGTGTATTGTGTGGATTTTCCTAAATCATTTGTTCAATTTGTGTCATGACGATTTGTCAGTTACACTTTAATTCTCTAGTAAATATAAGTAAGCTACTCCTTTACCGTCTTACACCCATTTCACTATTATTATGTAAACTGTCTTATTGTTATTAACTAACTGGATGGTACCTTATGAACTATTTTAGTGTCGTCTTATAAACATAATTGTTGCCGCGTTATGAACTATTTTACCACCAGTTTACAAACCGTTTGCTGATAGCTTCTTGTTTATTTCAACACCTTATATACACTATTTGCTGTCATTCTGAGCCACCGTTTTGTCAACATTTTACAATTATCTTACTATTACCTCATAACTTATTTGAGTATAAATTAATGAACCAACTCGTTTTCATTTTATAACCTATTTTACGGTTAATTATAAACTCTTTTGCTACCCTATTATAAATTATTTTGCAGTTATCTTACAAACTATTTCGGTGTCACCTCATAAATTATTTCGTTGTCATTTATAAACTATTTCGCTGTCAATTTATGAAATATGTCGTCAACATCTTATGAACTACTTCGTGTCTTTTATAAACCATTACGTTGCCACTTTATAAACTGTTGGGTTGTCAACTCGTAAACCATTTGTTACCATTACATTATAAACCGTCACGTAACTTTCTTGTAAACTATTTTGTTATCGCCTCATAAAACATTTCCCGTTATCTTACAAAATATCTTGCGTCGTTATATAAACAACCCTGTTTTCATTACCACAAACTGTTTTGCTACCTTATAAACTATATCGTTTATACCGTATAAGATTTTTCTTTATGACTTTGTTGACGAAATGTGATTTTTATCGTTAGTTCCGAAATTATTGCATAGCCTGATCAATATGGATAGTTCGGAAGGACCATGCCATTGCTGGGAGTGTCACACTAATGAAATTTGTCAAAGTTACTTATGGTTCCATCTCTCTATATATATTTTTTTTCCCTTCCCTTACATTGTTAACGAGATTATATTGTACCTGTATTTTATTAATGTTTGGCGTGCGTATTCATGAGTCGTGTCGGTCACGTGTATTTGTATTCGTAAGCATCATAACTAAGCATATTTTCTTCAACTTGGTTATAGAAACGCCTCTACTTTAGCAGGAAGAATAAATCTCTTCCTGTAGTCATGGAGGAAATTACAGATTGTTTTGTGAGTTAGACTCAAATAAATTATGAGATTCTCGTATCGACAAAACTTTTGATGGACCTGAAGTTGAAGCAATAGGAGTGATGGAGATGCATCGATAGTTACTAGTAAACAGAGTTGTTGATAGGATTGGTACGTTGGAGCGGAATAACTTGAGACTCGGAGGCACGTTATGTGTTGAGAGAAAGAGAGTTGACCGACTCCGGCGTAGTACGTCGTCTCAAAAGGAATTGTAAGACCGAGTTCCTCACCCTGGAGAGCTTCGATATTGTTCGCCAAAAGGAAGGATGGATCCTTCAGGATGTACACTGACAAGCCGAGAATTTAACAAGCTAACCGTTACCCGTTATCTAGTATAGATGATCTTTTCGATCAACTACGAGGATGTAGCGTCTACTCAAAAATCGACCTAAGGACTAGCTACTACCAACTGAAGGTTAATGAGAAGAACTACACGACACACGACCTAGAATTTGGAGAAATAGTGCTTACCCTCAAGATTTGGGAACATTACTGATATGACATGAGTATGAACTCGAACCCGATAATCACCGAAAATCTTTTAAAAAGATCCGAAACACGATCGTGTCTTACCACTCAGCAGAATCTTAAGGCCTCGCTTGAACTACCTTATCTCATTCTTAAGTTATTACTTTTCCCGTGAGCTCCTCCCATTTGTTGACCTTTATTCTGGGGATATTGTTTCTCAAAATGTCCACTCTCCGCATCCCATCACCGTTTGTTATAGTTATTGTTGCTGTGTATTCTTATACTTTTGATTCACGACTCCATATGTTTGTGCTATGATTTTTTTTAAATGAATAAAATGAATAAATATTTTAATAAAGATTTTTGATGATTTCGGATATATAAATTGTTCTTGTTGAGAGGATGTGAGAATTGTGAGTTGCAACAAAGATGGCGATAAGGTTATGCTTGAATTATAGTGAATTTTGTTGATTGGTTTTGGCGTAAAAGAATTTTGGATAGTTTGGAAAATATTGTGGCATTATGGTCAAGTCCATGGGTGATTTATAAAAATATAGTTGTTGGTCCGAGTTTTAAATGAGGGTAAAACGGACATTTAAAAATGTCTCGAAAGGTTTATTGAGTGTCGAAAGTTTTTGAAAATATTCGTGGAGCTTCTTAATATCAAAACGAAGGTTTAAGGATTTTTCTAAAAATGATAAGTCGTTGTCGTTAGTTGTTTTTAAATATAGCAAGTTTATATATGTATATATATATGTCCCAAAACTAAATTTTTTTTTCCTAAAATGAAAACTTTCTATAAATAGTAACTTTTCGTAAGAACGTCGTAACATCTCCATAAACTTAACGAGTTCGCAAAGACACATTTTTGTTGACTAAACTAAAGCACAAACATATATGGTTGTCTACTTCGTTATTGAACGTTGTGTGCAACGTTTCTTTATTTCTATTATTTCTCGTTCTTCGGCGCATCTACTTATTAGCTCGCAGTTAGAGCCGTTCGGTTATACTTTGTTCGCATCGTTCGCTTGTGGTGTGTTGAGCCATGATTCATCCTCGTGCTTCCTAAGTAAGTTGAATACTTACGTTCAGTAGCCTTGTTCGATATGAATCGTCGAACCTTACAGATATCAGAAACTAGACTATGCCCTTAAACTTTTAAACCATTATACAGACATACTCACGCGCCTACACTTTCTCCTTTGATGTTTTCACTATCAAGAGACTTCCTTTATAACGCGTTTATATCAACCACAAAACTTGTAATGATATTTTTCAAGAATATCTATTTTGATGGGTTAACTATATTGGTCAAACCTAGCCAAAATTTATGTATATTAGGAGGTGTCAAAACGTCGAATTTTGCTAAATAGAGTTATTAACATCATGTCTATAACTGGTTTATGAAACTCTAAATCTTTTCTTGGTCACACTATCGGTTAACAAAAATCGAATCCCGGGACGGGATTCCTTTTCAGGGGTAGGTAATGTCACAACCCGAAATTTCTAGAATTTTAAATTACTATTTTACCCTTTGACTTTTTGGTTTCGACTTGACTTTTTGACTTTTGACGTTTTGACCTTTTACGGTCACATAAAAACGATTACCGCGTAGCCGGTAAATTCTAGAAATGTATTTAAATAATAAGTCATAATTACGATTATTATCGCTCATTTTCAAATTTATTTTTCTAACTTATTTGACTTGAAAACGAGAAGATATATTTTATCCCTAAATTGATTTATCAAAAACGACCCGCTAAATTACGTTTTCACAACTCGGACTCTAAAGCAATTTGATGTAAAACGACATTCCAGACAACTTTTTAGTTTTGCCCGAGACACGAAACCAAACAGAAAGTGACTGAAATATCCTTGCAAAATTTTGAAAACAACGCGTACCGACAAAGAAAATAATTAAATTTATATTAGTTATTACTTTTTTTGCATTAAATAAAAAAATTTAATAAATCATTTAAAATTTTATTCAAAAACGTTTATTTAAAAACGCGAATGTTGAAAATAAAGTTTTATTTTTACGGACAAAGCTTGCCCGTGATACCCAAATAAATATTAAACATTTTAAATAAATTTTATAAAAACATTTATAAAATA